>CM076581.1:859841334-860027496 GCA_034641835.2 Pinus albicaulis
TGTTAGGACCTCACTATGTATCATTTTTTACTATATATTTTGACACCACCTTACCTTTTATAACCATGTTTAAAAAGGATTCCATCATCATTTTCATTTACTTTATCCCAAGGTATATAAAATCCTCTTCTTTATTATATGTTTAATCTGTTTACATATAATTCCATATTACTCTTATATTTTATCATTAATCGAAGTAGATTGTTGCTAACATAATTCTAAAAGATCGCAGATAAGTTATATGCTGTGCTGGAACAATCGGCCGTTGCTGAAACAGTCAAACTTCGTTGCTGAAACAGTCGACTCCGTTGCTGAAACAGTCGACTCCGTTGCTGAAACAGCCAGCAGGCACGCAAATTCCGCCACTATTCGTAATTTGCGATTCTGGAAGAGCATTTTGTGGAACAATGGCAACAACATGAAGACGTGGTTACACGGATTATTCTGAATATAGTACTCTTTTGGTATCTGTTGTAACAATATCTTTTTATGGAAGAACAGAATAGCCTGTTTTAAGAAAGAAGAACAGATTCGGGATAAACGTAGATTTTCTCTCATGTAATTGTAAGAGATGTCTCCTCTTTAAAAAGAGGAGACATCATCATTAGAAGGGAGTTCGAGTTTGAAAGCTACAGGAGAACATTGTGTTTGAGAGACTGGAGCTAGACTCCATTTGTAATGTATCATTTCTTTTGACAGATGAATAAAATTTCCTTTTGAGCGCTCCAATTTAATTCTTTCCCTAGGGAATCTTGTGAGAGGGAAAGGGCCCGCCTTCCTCACAAGATTCACCCGACTGTCCCTGTAGTTTGTTTAATTTCTTTATGCTATTCGCACTTTACTTAATTCTGTTTGCTGAAACACCAGTTACACAGTTCTGTAGTTCATTGAGTATTCTGTTTCCTTAACGCTGCATGTGTTTAGTACATTCATTCTTAAGAAGTTGAGAGATCTATTTTTGTCATTTGGTTGAATGTATGATGCTGGGAAGCAGGTGCTGAAGGTTCCTGTACAAAGGAATAGGGTCCTGTTTCCATTGATTGCCTTTCTTTTCCTGCAGTGTGATTAGGAACAGGAGACAGGTGCTGAAGGGTCCTGTTCATGGGAATAGGGTCTTGTTCTCTTGAGTTATCTTTTCTACAGAGTGATTAGTGTCAGGCAGCAGGTGCTGAAGTTCCTATTTAAAGGAATAGGGTCCTGTTCCTGTTATGGTTGATTGGTTTCCTTTCCTGCAGATTGATTTCCCTTCATTTGGATTCTAAACTGCAATATAGGAATTACTTCTGCTATAACATAAGTGACTTCAGCTTTGATTAAACAGAGTGTGAATAATTAGATTTGTATGATTGATAATTGTGTGGCTTTTTACTACAACATTGTTTTTTCTTTTGAAATTGAGCATATCCAGTGCGTGATTATCTTTGGAATAAACAGACTTCCTCGGGTTGACAATTTATGTGGAGCTTGAATTGTGAAAACAATTAAAGCGACCAACATTTTGGCGCCGTTGCCGGGGAAGGCAATTATAGATTTCAAAAGCATTAATATTTTCTTTTTAGATGTGCAGATTGTATGAGAGGACGCAGAAACCAAAAGAAAAATAACCCCACAGGTGGCAAAGGCAAAGGAAGGGGAGGAAGAAAGACTTTCATTGACGAGATTGTATCAAAGGCTGAATCATCACAGAGATTAAGTTCTCGAAGACCAAAACTTCAGCACTCCCCTCAATCAGATTACAAAATAGAGGAAGTTGTGGGTCCTGAAAACATTGAAGAGCCAGTAGAAGATCTTAACGATCGAGCTAAAATTGAGCATATCCAGTGTGTGATTGTCTTTGGAATAAACAGACTTCCTCGGGTTGACAATTTATGTGGAGCTTGAATTGTGAAACAATTAAAGCGACCAACATTTTGGCGCCGTTGCCGGGGAAGGCAATTATAGATTTCAAAAGCATTAATCTTTTCTTTTTAAATGTGCAGATTGTATGAGAGGACGCGGAAACCAGAAGAAAACTAACCCCACAGGTGGCAAAGGCAAAGGAAGGGGAGGAAGAAAGACTTTCATTGACGAGATTGTATCAAAGGCTGAATCATCACAGAGATTAAGTTCTCGAAGACCAAAACTTCAGCACTCCCCTCAATCAGATTACAAAACAGAGGAAGTTGTGGGTCCTGAAAATATAGAGGAGCCAATGATTAAAGAACCAGCAGTCAGTGCTGGAGAGTCAGAAGAAAGTGTTAGTAAATCAGCAGAGCACATTGAGGAAATAATAGAGAGTGTTGGACGACCAGTGGAAAACATTGAAGAGCCAGTAGAAGATCTTGACGATCGAGCAAGTGCAGTAGGAGAATAGACAATGGAAGGAAACAATGAAGACTTCTTTGGTGGAGGACGTGTAGATCCTGAAGGAGAAGGAAAGGATGAAAATTCTCTCTCTACCTTGGGATTTCCTATCAGTGATCTCCCTATAGGAACAACTCCTATGAAAAACATTCCATTGTCAGCTTTACCTAACTTTCATGGTTTATCCTCTGAAGATCCGGATGAATTTATTTTTGAATTTGATATATTATGCAGAAGTTATGATTATGTTACTAATGCTCAAAAGTTGAAACTATTTCCAGCCACCTTAAAAGGAAATGCTTTAAGATGGTTCATGAGCCTTGGAAGTCAGGTGATCACAACATGGGAGCAGATGAAACAGAAATTTCTGCTTAAATATCAAGACTACTGTCGGACGAGAGAAAAGAAGGATGAACTATTCAATATGGCACAAAAGCCGGACAAGAATCTGGAGGACTATGTAGAAAGGCTGCAGTACAATATACAGAGATCTGATCATCCGAATATAAGTAAGGAAATTCGCAAAACAATATTACTTAGAGGGTTAAGGGATGATTGTTTAGATATGTTAAACATGCTTGGCAAGGGAGATATATCTAAGGAATCATATGATGAGATTGTTGAACTTTCTAAGAGGTGTTCAAGGGGAGCTGCAAGGAACAGAGTAAGTAATAGAGATCCCACCTATTCAAGAGTGTAGAAATCAGCCAGTGGGGGAGAAACAAGAGCTGAAATAGGTAATTTACTTGAAGAATTTAAAACTGAGATGTTAAGTTCTTTTGCTTCACAAATTGACACTTTGCAGGTTAAGAAGAAGCAGGCTGAAGCAGAAGCAACTCTGGCTGTCTTTTGCCCGAAGTGTAGAGACAAACATCCACTAAGGGAATGCCCATTGGACAAAATACCAATCTGCACCCTTTGTGAGAAAGATCATGAAACAAAACAATGTTCATCTCTACCAGGAATAAAGGCAACATTACAGCCAACGGAAGAAGAAGTTGAAGCAGTTTACCTGCTAACTCAAAGAAGACAATTGCAACCAAAAGGACAAGGTATGAACTCTAGTATGCCATTTAATCGTTGGAACAATTATTCTGCTTTCAGTCAAACAAATTACCCTCCCTTTAATCAAATGCAATACCCACCCTTTAATCAAATGAATTTCCCACCCATGCAACAATCAAACCCTCCCTTTGTTGATCCTTCAATGTGGACTCCTTGGCCTCCACAATAGCCATCTTCTTTTAACCCTTGGAATTCAAATTGGAGAAGCCAACAACTCCCGTATCCAAATCAATTGCCTCAATTCCAACAACCACTTCCTCTGCCATCAAATGTTCCGCCAAATAACCAAATGAGACCCTAGCTACCTGTGCAACCAAATCCTAACCCCAATAATAAAGTTGTGCAAGTCATTGATATTCAGAATCAGTCTATATTTCCTACTATGCAATGTAATGATATTCATTTAAGATCCGGGAAAATAGTAGAGCCTATTATT
Source organism: Pinus albicaulis (assembly GCA_034641835.2). Taxonomy (NCBI): domain Eukaryota; kingdom Viridiplantae; phylum Streptophyta; class Pinopsida; order Pinales; family Pinaceae; genus Pinus; species Pinus albicaulis. Next base: position 859,845,179 of record CM076581.1, read on the forward strand.
GATGATATAACTTCTTCTGATTCTGATAAAGAGGAAACTGATAAACATAAGAAAGCACAACCACCCTCTAACAAGGGTATTGAAATAACAGAACCACCATTCCCCGAGCATTTGGTTTTAACTAGAACGCCTGAAACACCTGCTTTTAATCTTTTAGGGGAATTGCAAAATTTGTATGTTAAAATTCCACTTTTACAAGCATTAAGAGATGTACCAATTTATGCCAGAACAATAAGGGATATTTGTGTTAAGAAACCTGGTAGGAAAACTAAAGATCCCCTTACAGTACATGTGATGGGTGACTTATCTGCATTAATGTCCGGAAAAACCCCTCCTGTGAAATATGGTGACCCCGGCCATCCTACCGTGACAGTTCAAATTGGTAAAACAATGATTCCTCAAGTTCTGGTAGATTTAGGTGCCGCAATAAACATAATGACTCTTGAAACTTCACAATTGTTACAGCTGAATAACACAATCAGAGATACACCTACCATTCTAGAGTTGGCTGACCGTTCTACAATTAAACCTGAAGGAGTTGTTGAAGATCTACTTATCTCAGTTGAATCCTGGAATTACCCAGCTGATTTTGTTGTATTGCAGACTAAAACAAAGCTGGGGGGACATCCTTTAATTCTGGGAGGCCTTGGCTGGCCACAGCTGATGCCTTTATGAGTTGCAGATCTGGTTCAATGACAATTTCTAATGGTTATGAAACTAAACAGCTTACTCTTTATCCTCATGCTACACCCATAATTAATAATGAAGATTATATGTGGATGGATTATGATGATAATGCTGTTCAGCCTATTCTAACTATTGGGCAAGCTTTAACTCTTAAAGACAATATAGAGGATGAAATAATTAATAATTTTATTTGTGAACCTTCTTCTGTAATTGCTGAAACACACAATCAATTGACTGCAATTTTTGAAACAGATACCCAAGAAAAGATTGAATCTGAAGACTCATCTTAGACATTAACCACCATCTCATCTAAAAGCATAACAGTTGAAATTGAACCTGGCAAGACATTAAACATAAATCCTGATCTAACAGTTGCTGAAACACAACAGTTAATGAAGTTATTGCATGAATATAAGGAAGCATTTGCATGGGATTACACAGATATGAAAGGGATCTCTTCCGAACTATGTACTCACCGAATTTACATTAAAGAGGGATGCCGACCAGTCTGTCAACCCCAAAGACGAATGAACCCTAATTTACGAGAAATTGTTAAAGAAGAACTTCAAAAATTGCTTAATGCAGGATTTATATACCCCATATCTGACAGTGAATGGGTTTCCCCATTGGTAATTGTCCCTAAGAAAAACGGGAAATGGAGAGTATGTGTTGACTACAGAGCCTTGAACAAAGCTACTCAAAAGGATCACTTTCCTTTACCCTTCATCGATCAGGTGTTGGATAGTCTGGCAGGGAAGAAATTATTTTCTTTTCTAGATGGATTTAGTGGGTATAATCAGATTAGAATTGCACCCCAAGACCAAGACAAGACCACTTTCACTAGCCCTTGGGGAACTTTTTCTTATAGAGTTCTTCCATTTGGGCTATGTAATGCACCAGCAACTTTTCAGAGGGTTGTTATAGGAATTTTTTCTGATATGCTGAATGACTCTATGGAAATATTTATGGATGATTTTACTCCTTATGGTGTGTCTTTTGAAGATGCATTACAAAATCTTGAAAAGGTACTTAAACGATGTATACAAGCTCACCTCTCCCTAAGTACTGAAAAATGTCATATGATGATGAGTGAAGGAGTGGTGCTTGGACACTTTATTTCATCTCAAGGTATTCAGGTAGATCCATCTAAAATATTGGTCATTCAGAATCTTTCTGTTCCTAAAACACAAACTGATGTGAGAAGTTTTCTAGGACATGTTGGATACTACAGAAGATTTATTAAAGATTTTTCTAAGATAGCTTCTCCATTATTTGTGTTGCTTATGAAAAATGCTGAATTTAAATGGACTAATTCTTGTCAGAAAGCTTTTGAAGAACTCAAGCATCAGTTATCTACTGCTCCTATTTTGAGGGGGCCTGATTGGGCCCTCCCTTTTCATATATCTTCTGATGCTTCAGACACTGCAATTGGAGCTGTCTTGGGACAAGAGGAAAATCATCTTCCTTATGCTATCTACTTTATCAGTAAGAATATAACCCCTACTGAGCTTAATTATACAGTTACCAAAAAGGAGTTTCTTGCAGTAATTTATGCCATTAATAAATTTCGACACTATATCACTGGTTATTCTACTTTTGTGCACACTGACCACTCAGCTATTAAGTATTTAATGAAAAAATCTGTTACAAATGCTAGAGTTACCAGATGGCTATTATTACTGCAGGAATTTGATATCACAATTGTAGATCGGCCTGGTAAAGAAAATGTGGTGGCTGATTTCCTTTCACGGTTAAAAACCGATAATGATATTCCAGTAGATGATTCTCTTCCTGATGAGTATTTGTTTGCAGTTTCTGCTCACTCTCCATGGTATGCAGATATTGCCAATTATTTGGTTGCAGGAAAATTACCATCACACCTATCATACAGAGAAAAAAGAAGAATTGTTCAACAAAGTGCCAGGTATAGCTGGATAAGTGGGTGTCTTTTCTACACAGGGCTTGATCAGGAAATCTGAAGATGCATTAGGGAAGATGAAGTGTATGACATACTGAAAGCTTGTCATGATGGCCCTTGTGGAGGGCATTTTGCTGATAAGAGAACAGCACACAAAATTTTGAGGATGGGTTACTATTGGCCCTCATTATTCAAGGATGCAAAGAAATATGTAAGGGCTTGTGACAGCTGCCAGAGAATGGGTCAACCCAATCATAGAGACCAAATGCCATTAAACCCCCAGGTAGTTTCTGAACCATTCGAAAGATGGGCCTTGGATTTCATAGGACCCATTAATCCTCCATCCAATCAAAGAACTTATATATTAGTCTGTACAGACTATATGAATAAATGGGTGGAGGCCAAAGCACTTATTAGAGCCAATGAAGAGGCTGTCCTAGCTTTCTTATTTGAAGAAATCTTCACTAGATTTGGAATTCCTAGAGAGCTAGTTACAGATGGAGGACCTCCATTTAATTCTCATGGTTTTAAGTCTACCCTTCAGAAATATCATATTCATCATAGAATGACTACACCATACCACCCCCAGGCCAATGGGCAGGTGGAAAGCACAAATAAATTATTAGAAGCCATTCTAACTAAAACAGTGAAGGACAACCGAAAGGATTGGTCTCAAAGGCTCCCTGAAGCACTATGGGCTTACAGAACTACTTGGAGAAACACTACAGGTTTTTCTCCCTATGAATTGGTTTATGGTAAAAATGTTGTTTTTCCTGTGGAATTTGAAATCAAAACTCTAAGAACTGCTTTAGCTGTTAATCTTGATTTGACTGATGTGCAGAAAGCTAGGTTGCAGCAGCTTCTTGAGTTGGATGAAAAGAGATTGGATGCCATTCACCAAACAACCATGATTCAACAACAGAGAATGAAGTGGCATGATAAAATTATCAAACACAAGCAGTTCCAAAAAGGTAATTGGGCCTTGTTGTATGACTCTCGGTTTGAAAATTTTCAGGGTAAGCTACGTACACGTTGGCTTGGACCATATGAAGTAGATGCTGTTTTTTCTAATGGAACAGTAAGACTTCTCACAATTGATGATTCTAAAACACCTCTACTATTCAATGGTCATAGGCTTCGTTTATACCAGCGCCCTGTTTCTAAAGAGGATTTCAAGACTGCTTGCATGACTGATATTCATTATCTTTTTCTAGGGGAGTCTTCTGCTCCTCACAGCATTTAATTTTCTGCACTGTTTTTTTAGTATTAGATTAGATTAGATTTAAAACTAATAATCCCTGTCAAGGGTTGGCATATTACAATTGAATTTTGCAGATTCTGGAAAAGCTCATTAAGGAGGACAGATTCATCATAAGAAGATCTGAAGCTTCAATCACAGAAGCTTGTTCCCTTCATTTTACCCCATTTCCTAGCAATATCCCTTCATCCCATTTCTACATTATTTCCCTTTTTCCATTTTTCCCACTTCTACCATTCCTAAAATATCATCCTTCAGCTAGTATTTCCTATCCCTTACTGCTGAAATTATCACCTATCAAACACTTCCCCCACTTGTTTTAAACCCAAGTCATTATATCCCATTTTCCTGATTTTTCCCGTTGCTGAAACACCAGTTTCAGCAACGCGTCATTCATTTTTCCGTTGCTGAAACACCAGTTTCAGCAACCTGTCATTCATCTTTTCATCATTAAAACATCATTTCTTTCCTGCTATACAAGCTTTTTAGTTCTCCACTTTTACTCTTCAGATCCTTTGGGTGAAAATTATTCAGTACTGAGCAGATCCTGTTATGCTCCTGTTCTAAATTTCAGAGAAATCTACAGATTCTTCCATTAATATCAAGCCATTATGAATCACTCTACACTTCGAATTATTAAACCAAAGGTAAAAATGTAAGGTATGTGGTTTTAATGTAATGCAGTTAAATAATATTCTAAAGAGAGGATCTCGCTCATAATGATTGCAATCTCCACACGCTCAATCATCATTGCACCATACGTAGGGGGGGGGGGAATTTCGAAAACTGAATAATCATTTCACATCAACCAATCCTCCGTCATTCTTCATTCCATTTCCACCGTCATTGAAACTCCGCATCCTCTGTTGCAACAATTAGCTTGACCAAAGCCTGTGTTTCTGTCTTCTGTGCCTCTGCATGTGACTCAAGCTAGTAGCCATGGGAGGGTCGGCTATCAGACACGAGCCTGGTTCGATAAATCTTCTTCAAATGTTCCCGGAAGCCTATCAAATTTTCCAACAAGCAGGATGGACAGCATATTTTGAAAGGTTGGGAGAATTTGATCAGGAACAAGTTTTAGAGTTCGCACAAAACCTTCAGGGGAATTTCTCAGTGGTTCAAGGGGTCCGCATTTCAGTTACAGAGGAGGACATAGTTCAAGTTTCAGGTTTGCCGGCTATTGGGACTTGCTGGTTCAGTAGGAAGCAAGTGATTTTAAATGCACAACAAGATTTTCTTCGTCCAGATGAACCAGTTGAACTTAAAGGCCGCGGTGTAAGTCTGCATTCACTTCCTCGACCATGGCCAACAGTAGCAGAATTCATCAAGCACTACTTGACATGCGAAGGGCGTTACCAGGTAGTCTACCAACACAACTTCGTTTTGATGAATCATTTAAGGAATGGTCGATTAGTTAATATTCCCTATTATCTTCTTGGTTGTATCAAAAACATGTCCTATTATTGCAGACGGGCTAAATTCCCATTGTTATCCCTCACCCATCATCGTTTATGCCAATTGTTAATTCAGAGGGGTTTTGCTCAGCGAAACCCCCCTCTGAATAATCCACTCCTTATTCCCCAACAGGCTGCAATTCCTCAGCAGGCCCAAATCCCCCAACAAGCCGAAAGTTCCCAAGAAACTCCCGAGATTCCTTATGAAGGGCAACTGGACGATATTCCAGACTCCCCAGTGATTCCATCCTCAGAGCCAGTTGACCCAACCCCAAGTTCGTCCCACTTAGTAGAGTCAACCATTCCCACTATTTCTATCCCTAGCGATGACTCTCTAACACCCCCATCCCCACCTACTCATAAAAGGAAGAAAAGAACCCCAACAGTCTATGTCTCAAAACGACGAACAAGGGCCAAATTCCAAATTTTCACTTCTTCCGAAAGCCCTTCCCCCAGAAAAGAATCTTCCCCTGCAAAGAAAAGGAAAGACAGTGACTTCTCTGCTTTCCTACCAAAAAGGAAAATGAAAATGACTGTTGAAACAGGAGTTACTCCCATTTCCCCTGACCCCGCCACTATTCTGTTAAAACTTCAATCCTCACCCCCATTTCAAATTCCCCAACCCGTCTCGTCCGGTGGCACTGCCACACAAGAACCAGTGCCCCGGGATAACATGACATCGTTTATGGCTCAAACAGTGACTGCCACACAAGAACCAGTCAGTTACCCAGAGGCTGAAACATAAGAACCAACATGTACCGTGGGATCACAGACAACTTAAATAGAATCAACTAGCGTTATTGTGGTTCACACACTATGGCATCTTTATTGGAGGAAAATGAGTTTTTGAAGTCTGAACTAGAAGCCTATAAGAATGAATTAATCATGGCACGAGAAGCCTTTGATAGAGAATTGAATCTCTATATGCTAGCACACACAACATCAGCACAAAATAGGGAGCCATGCAAAGAATACATGTGCCATGAGTGTGGTAATATTTACCAGCAGGCAGGCTACAAAGTAGTCAAAATTCAGGTATCTGAGGCATCTACATCAGCTGCAATTAAAGAAGAATGCCCTACTGCTCCACAAGAACCAGTAGGGCTCTCAATAAATTTAGAAAAAGAAACCAAACCACAGATATCTCACCCCGTGCTAGTCAGTTCAACCACTTAGACAGTACCACAGTCACAGATATCTTGCCCTGAGCTAGTCAGCTCAGCCACTCAGACATTACCACAAGCACAGATATCTTGCCCTGAGCTAGTCAGCTCGGCCACTCAAACAATGTCCCAACCCTGTACTTCTAATGCCGGGACACAGACCCTGCCATGGAACCAATTAGAACTTATGAACAAATGGAAGAAACAATATGCTGAAGAACAAGATACAATATTACAGCAGCATAAGTTAGCATGGCAGAATCACATGTATGCCAACTGGGATAGTTGGGAACAGACATTGCAACAGCTCAGGGATTCCAAGAAAGAAGTCAAGGAATCAAAGGAAAAGATGGTTTTGATGTTTTCATTAGTGCAAAAGTTGATGGCCACCCGAAAACCCTCTGTGAATTACTCTCTCTTCCTTTTTGAACGTTTGGTTTATTTTCAATTGAAGGCAATAAAGGATGGCAGACCTCATGAATTGCTTACTGCGGAACAATTTGTTAAGACTTTTGCTGAGGCCCCTGAAAGTGACCAACATTTGTTGTGCGAACTTTATCTCCATAACGAGGCCATACCTGAAAATAGAAGAGTCAATCTCATTCCAATTGTAGGTGATGTACAAATAAGGGCATTTGTTTCATTTTTGGCCAATCATCTCACCTGGAAAACTGCGTTTATTGCAAGTAGTCATAATGAGGAGAATAGGCTCCTTTGGATTAGACCAGAACCTTTAAGTCCGGCCATGTTTGTAGCACAATATCACCAATTCTTACAGAAGCCAGGAATGCATAGGTACATGCAACAACTACAGGCTTCAACACTTTTAAAGTGTCAACAGCAAATCAGAGTAAAGGAGGCTGCTGCATTGAAGGCCAACACTATGTTTTGGCAGCAGTCATGTAAAGAAAGACAAGACTATCACCCTTTTAGCCCTAATAATCTTCAAGCTGCACTTTCCAGGGTACCTAATTACATCAGATGCATTCGACATTGTGGAGAAAACTGGATTGGTTACCGTTTTCATTTTCCAATTCTATGGCTGCCTTCAGAGAAATATCAGTGTCACTACCAATTGGCTGGCAGAGATGAAGCTGTAGCATGGCAGCAATTGCAAAACAATAGAGGATTCCGAGCTCCTACTGATGCCACCTTCTCCAGCTACTGCTTGAGCAACTTGCATGCACAGAGCCAGTACTCAGACTCTGACTCAGACTAGGAGATGCCTGAGGACATGCAACATTTTCAGCTGGGGGGGATGTTAGGACCTCACTATGTATCATTTTTAATATATATTTTGACACCATATTACCTTTATAACCATGCTTAAAAAGGATTCTATCATCATTTTCATTTACTTTATCCCAAGGTATATAAAATCCTCTTCTTTATTATATGTTTAATCTGTTTACATATAATTCCATATTACTCTTATATTTTATCATTAATCGAAGTAGATTGTTGCTAACATAAGTCTAAAAGATCGCAGATAAGTTATATGTTGTGCTGGAACAATCGGCCATTGCTGAAACAGTCAAACTTCGTTGCTGAAACAGTCGACTCCATTGCTGAAACAGCCGACTTCGTTGCTGAAACAGCCATCCGACACGCAAATTCCGCCACCATTCGTAATTTACGATTCTGGAAGAGCATTTTGTGGAACAATGGCAACAACATGAAGACGTGGTTACACGAACTATTCTGAAGATAGTACTCTTTTGGTATCTGTTGTAACAATATCTTTTTATGGAAGAACAGAATAGCCTGTTTTAAGAAAGAAGAACAGATTCGGGATAAACGTAGATTTTCTCTCATGTAATTGTAAGAGATGTCTCCTCTTTAAAAAGAGGAGACATCATCATTAGAAGGGAGTTCGAGTTCGAAAGCTACAGGAGAACATTGTGTTTGAGAGAACTGGAGCTAGACTCCATTTGTAATGTATCATTTCTTTTGACAGATGAATAAAATTATCTTTTGAGCGCTCCAATTTAATTCTTTCCCTGGGGAATCTTGTGAGAGGGAAAGGGCCCGCCTTCCTCACAAGATTCACCCGACTGTCCCTGTAGTTTGTTTAATTTCTTTATGTTGTTTGCACTTTACTTTAATTCTGTTGCTGAGACACCAGTTACACAGTTCTGTAGTTTATTGAGTATTCTGTTTCCTTAACACTGCATGAGTTCAGTACATTCATTCTTAAGAAGTCGAGAGATCTATTTCTGTTATTTGTTTGAATGTATAATGCTGGGAAGCAGGTGCTGAAGGTTCCTGTATAAAGGAATAGGGTCCTGTTTACCATTGATTTCCTTCTTTCCTCGCACAGGTGATTAGGAACAGAGACCAAAATAGAAGGTTCCCGTTCATGGAATAGGTCCCTGCTTCTTCCGAGTTATCTTTTCTACGTAGACTATAGTGTCGTAGCTGTGCTGTTCCTATTTAAAGAATAGGGTCCTCGTTCCTATTATGGTTGATTGGTTTCCTTTCCTGCGGATTGATTTCCCTTTATTTGGATTCTAAACTGCAATATAGGAATTACTTCTGCTATAACATAAGTGACTTCAGCTTTGATTAAACAGAGTGTCAATAATTAGATTTGTATGATTGGTAATTGTGTGTCATGCTTAAAGAAGGTTATAGGTGAAAATCTTCCAGTTCAAACAGTATTGCCAGAACTTGATGGGGAAGGGAAGATCATATTGGAACCTGAAGCAGTCATAGAAAAAAGAACTCGACAACTACGGAATCGATCAATTTGAGAGTATCTCATCAAGTGGAAGAACTTACCCACTGAAGATTCTACATGGGAGGATGAGAATTTTATACAGAAGCACCCGGAGCTACTCAAGTGTTGAGGACAACACTTTTTTGAAGGAGAGGGGCATGTTAGGTCCCTATATCACTAGTATAGCCCCTTATTATTTTTAGTGTAAATCCCTTATTGTTATTATTGTACCCTTGTAACCCCCATTTTGTTATTATTGTGCCCTTAAATTATTATTGTTAGGTCGGCTAGGATTACATTGTGGCCCACTAGGATTACATTATGGCCCCATGGACTCGTATATATAGAAAGGAGGTTTTGTGAATTGTATCATCCAAGAATTGTTCATTTATGTAATGTATTGGAGGTTGCCCCCTCGAAGTGGCTCATTTCTAAGGCGTTTATATCTCTTTTCTTCTCTTTTTGGAGCTGGTTACACAACATCGTCAAAACCTCACTCCCTTGTCCATTGGAGAATTGCTTGAAAAATCTACTCAGTTGTCCCCTGAAGAGGTAAAATGCATCTGTCAGACTTCATGTTACCTGAACATCAGCCCAAGGGCCCACCTCCCTATGCTAGTGCCTTTTTTACTGAAATGGGCCAGATAATTCTGAATATGATTTCTTTTATCATGGGCTTTAATACTAGTGAGTATTTTGATGAGTTAACTCTAGTATTATTTTCTATCTTCACTCCTGGACAGCCTCCTGCTGTCAAATATGACTTTGCATCTTACATAGCCAATAAAATCCACGATCAATTCATGAGATTAGAGAATGAGAAAGTGTTCAAGTATTCTTCAGTTATTTACCATCTCATGCTCTATTACCAATCTGAAAACTTTTCTTTTCATGTTCAAAAGCTTAATGTCCAAGGAAATTCCAGGTCTGTCATATTTTGGTCAGCCATCACCCATAATTCCAGAGATTCTCCTTATTCCTATAGTGAATTCATTGATCTGTTTATACACCCTGCAACTACCTTGTTGACAGGAGTTCCTCCTCCGAGACTCAGCAATGAAATTAAGAAAACTCTGCAACTTTCAAAACACTACAAAATTGGTGATTGGTACTTGTACCAAAATTATACAGTAGTCAGAATATATGGATGTGAATTATGTCCATTTAAATTGCCAAAGTATGTGCCTATGAGACTTTTTGCTTTAGAGTACTTCAGGCAAATGAATAACTCTGATATTATTCATTTTTGTAATGCAAAGAAGAAAGCCCAACTCCGAATCAAAGGTCAATTAGGTCCATTTATATGCAATTCTAGGGATGCTGGACAAGAAGCTGAAAGAATACTAGAATACCATTTCAGATTGCAAAAGAGTTTCTACTGGGCCCCTTATGACCCATTCAGCTTCATTTGTGACAAAAGAATGAAAAATAAATCAACACCTTACTTCCATCATAGGATTCCAGAAATTGAACAGTATGCTAATAAAGATGAATGGGTGGAGGGAACATTAATTGAACAGGATAGTGAAGAAGTCAATATGGACAATGTAATGAAAGATCTTGGAAAAATGCTTGACCTAGAATTTTTTGGGCAAGTGCAGGTACCAGACATTGGTCCTTCTTCAGCAGGGAATTTTCAACAGGAATTACAGGAAAACATCCCATCAATAGCAGTTGAATCCAAAGGAAAAGAGAAAGAGCCTGAAATACACGTGATTGAAACATTCAAAATGACAGAACAACCTCAAACTTCCAAAGGACAGGATCAAGTACAGGTTTCTTCTGTTCAAACTAATCCAATAGAAATATCAATCTTACAGACTCCATCTAAAGTGGATAAGGGCAAGAAAAGAGAGGCTAAAGGGACTACTCCTCTTAATGAATCTTCACAACAGCCTCAGACCAAAAGAAAAAAAATGAATCCTCCACCAGAAGTAGAATCTAGTGATGAAATCATTGATAGTCCAAAGAGAGAGGATAGTCAGTTAACCTGATCAATTAGTGGGACAGTCACTACTATTCAGCCAAGTACTAAAATGTCTTCATTCAAACAGCCAATGAAAGGTGCAGGAGACATAAAAAGGACATTTATCAGTATAAAAGCAAGGAATGATCCATTAAGGGTCCAGGTGTATAATCAGTATCTTAAAATAGATCCACAAAATCAAGAGAGATTAATGTCAGCTTTTGACATTCAACAAGGGAAAATGTTAATGAGCCATTTCAAATCTAAAGTGCCAAAACCACAGACAGCAGCTGATTATGTCAGGACCAATTTTGAGGTCCTAGCAAAAGATATTCATCCATTAGATCAAATTGAATTACACAAACTTACTGGAGAAATGATCTATTCTACCCTTACTGACAAAGCAATGGCAGCTCATAAACTGCAAGATTCTTTAGAAAACACAAATGCACAGCTACATGTGGAAAGAGCCTCATCTCAAGCCAAAGACAACAGGATCAAAACATTGGAAGAGATAATAATTGGATTAGGTCACAATCCAAAGGATGTCAAGGGTATTGAAGCATTGATTAAAAAGAAAGATGATGATATTGCTGCATTAAGGAAACAATTGAAACTACCAGCTTCAAGGCACCCTCAGACTGAAGAAGTAATGAAGAAAAATTCAGAAGAAGAGGTGATGGACTTACTTTTAAAAATGAATGAATGACTTGCTGAAACAGAAAAAGAACTTGAGCAAGCATTAAAAGATAAAGAGCCCATTATTCCAGCAACTACAACACAGACAGCCACAGGAACAGGTACATCAATCACAGGCCAACAAGCAGAGCTAACACAGGTGAACACTTCTGATAAGGGTTCTGATGAATTAATCAAAGCAATGAATGAATTAAAACTGCAAGTGACAGAACTCCAAAGCTTAAAGTCTCAGCTTTCTACTCTGGAAAATAAATATGATCAATAAAAAATGAATGTTGCTGAGAAGACAAGAGAAATAAAAAAACTAGAAAAATCAGTCAAAGCATTGGAAAAGGATCTTACAATGGAAAGACCTTTAAGTGAATTAAAAGAAATTCTTTGGTATAACATTATTCAATCAATAAAAAACGTTTGGTCTTCTATTCAAATAATATATGAACAGCAGGATTTAGTCAGATTGGCTCTAGAAGAAATTGAGAAAGCAAGGGAAGAATTAGGGAATATGCCAGAAGAAGCCAATAGACTTATCAATTTTTTGAATACTCAGAATAAGCAGCAACTTGCAAAATTTGGAATTCAGGACAGAACAGGAACCATCTTAGAAATCAAAAGAGTTTTTACCAAAAGGACTCTTATGCAAAATCTTGAAAGAAGGTGTTCAGACATGCAGTAAAAAATTTTTACCTTCAAAGAAAGATTTGATGTTGTGTTAAATAAAGGTTTACCCAGTCCTGTTATTGAAGAAGGTAGATTAATGGATTTGGAAAGTTTTGTTAAGAAAATAAACAAACAGGTTGATGATCAAGCCAGTTCTTCGACCAGTACAGCAGAAGGAACATTGCCAACAGGGAAAAGTCTTTATGAAAAATTGGAGAGTTTATTTTATCTTGAACATGAAATAAAACATTTGTTTCCATATCAGCCTATTTTTTTCAAATACACCGACGCTGATGAAACATTGAGAAAATTTCAAAGAACCAGAGTGCTAGAAGTTCAATGGTGGAATGAGATGATGGAACTTTTATAAAATTTATCCTTGGGTAAAAATTTTGGCCTATTTTACTGAGGTATATCTTGATAAAGGATAAATAGGTGAATAAAGGTCAAAGAGTATCAGTTCAACAATTAAAGTGTATCAGTAAGAATAAAAGAGTATCAGACAAGCAGGGCAGTCAGAAAAGAATTACTCAAGAAGACAGCAACGAGCTAAAACAAAGGAACTACCTCCAACACATTCAAAAAAGGAGGAAGACAACACACAACATCAGCTGATTTATCCTATTTACGAGACCATGTGTCTCTATTTTTTTGTAACTTATTCATTAATCACCCTAGAATATATCTCTTTTGTTATGAGATATTTTAAATAATCTTTTGTATAAATAAGTCCTCAATTGAATTAGTGAGGGTGCATTCTTCTACTTTGCTGTAACATTGACTTTTTGGAATAAAAGTGTTTTAGAGAAACTTCTTTGTGGCTTGCTGGATGATGATTTGAAGCTCAAGACTTTTTGCAGGATTCATGTGTCAAACTAAATAATTCTTTCTATCCTATGTTTTAAGTTTTATATCTGTTTATAATATCACTGTGTTCCATTTCTGAATAATTGACATAAAAGAATAAATCAGAATTTACTTAAGTGTACTCTGATTTCAATTGTAATTATTCTAATTGTTTTCTTCTAAACTGGTTATAAGCAACAAATTCTTAATTGCTCTTGTTTCGCTGGTTTAACCATTTTGATTACTATAGTAAAGAATTCTTAGCTGCTCTTTATTTGTAATCATTCACTTTCTTTCTTTGAACATGTTGAAAGATTCTTAATTGCCTTTCATCCCTTCAAAATCCATTCCATTCACTTTAATTTCTAAAATTGTTCTCTGTTTGGCTATCTTGCCCTGCAAAGCCATCTTGTGTGTAGAATATTAATCCAGTAAAGCCATCCTTTCAACTCCATAGCCCAATGGACTGAAAATACTCAATCATGCCCTTAGTTGGCGGATTCCACCATTCAAATTCAAAACAAACCCCTGAACTTACAACTAGCCTAATATTTTCTAGGAACAAAGCTAAATTTTAAAAAGAGAGCCCTCTCTGGATACAGATTGGCTAGATTCTGTATCTGAAGGTTGGTTAGTGGTTACCTCGGGTTTCTTTCCTTTTCTTACAACTTCAAGGAAGGCCTGAGTGATAACATAGTGGCGACCATACTAGGGATCTGAATCATTTTTATTGTTAATATTGTTCGCTTATAAGCTATAGACAGAGTTTGAAGATCAGCCAGGTAGCCTTTGAAATGCTTTTGCTCTGCAACTGCATAGTAAATAAACGCTGCTTCAGTCTATCTCTGATTTAGCTTATAAACTGAACCTTAGTTTCAAATGTTCAATCAGATTCTCTAGTTCAATAAATCTTTGAGAAAATTTTAATCAAAAATCTTAAATTTCTTGAAGAATTTGCTGAAGTTGTACTTTCATTGTATTCAAAACAAAAAACCAAATATATAAAGTCTAGGAAAACTAGCTTCAGAAAGAACTCGTTATACCAGGTCAAATCCCGATCCAAACCCACCTCCAGTATTCGATAATCCAAATCTGATTCCTAGGATTCTTAGAAGACAAGGAAGTCAAGAAAGCTCTGAACGAGGAAGTCAAGAAAGTTCTGGAAGTTCCAGACCTCTTTCTAGATCACATTCGTGTCCTGTGAAGATTATATATTTTGATGAAATACCTTTTGATGAGTGATTTGAAACATCTTTGTTTGTGAATTTTTCTGAATCTGAATTATCTAAGCTAGTTCCAGATCCATTATTTCTTGAAGATTTACAATTGAGATTTGTTTCATATCATCTTGACAGACATTTACAAAATTCCATTCAATCTGAACAGACCTTTGAAGAAACTTCAAACATTTCTGTAATTAATGAAGCTTCCCCAAGCTCAGCTACTTTTCCTCAAGCTTTTCAAACCCAAGCCACTCCTTCTACTCATACCCCCAGCACTTCCAGACCATTATCACCTGTTATTCCATTACACCTTCCAATGGCCAATAGATATGCTCCATTAAGGTTGCCAGGCAACCCTGTTGCTTTGCCTCAAGATTATCAAAGTAAAATCACCCCTTTTGATGGTTCCGGTACTTACACAACTCAACAACATACCAAAAGGATGACAAATTACTTTGAATTTTATGAAATTGACGCTGATGATGTTCAAATGGGAATTTTTGTCTAGAGTCTTACTGGGGAAGCCAGGACATGGTTTAGGGCCCTTGCTCCAAACAATATTGCTGACTTACCAGCCCTGTATAGGGCATTTTTGAATAGATGGGAGAAGAAAAAAGACCCTCTTCAAATCCTATCTGACTTTGGAAAATTGAAAAGAGGACCTAATGAAACAGTGCAATATTACATCATCAGATTTAACGAAGCCTACAACGCTGTTCCTCAGAACCTTAGACCCCCTCCAGATTTAGTACTGGTTAAATTCCCTAATGGCTTTGACTCTGACATAGCATATTCACTTAGGGAAAGAGCCCCCCCAAACCCCAGAAGAAATGCAAAGCATAGTGGTTAGTGTTGAAGCTAACCTCATAGAAAAACGAGCTAGAGCTAGGGCTGAAAGAAGGATGCCTATAAATGAAGAGCCTTCAGATTTTGAAAGAAAGCTGGATGCAATTATTAAAGGTATGGAGAGACTGGGAGACAGAGTAGAGACAATCGAAAGAAATTCTTCTGGTGATAGTCAAAATGTTGTCAGAAACCCAAGCTTCAGAAGAAATCAGAACCAAAATATTGGGAAAAATGTCCCTGACCAAAACATCAGGCCACCATTCCAAGAAAATTTTGTTGAAGGTTCAACTTCTGAAGAGCCTACCGAGGATGTTGAAATAAATAATGTGACTGAGAACAAAAACGAACCAGAAGTTTTCCTATCTCAAGATGATCAAGAAAATCACATTCTTGAAATATTTCAAACTCATTCAGGGGAAACTTTTGATTTTAAAGAAGGCTATGACACATCAATTTATGAAGTTCATAAACAATACAATTTGAGAAGAAGACGAATTGATGTGCCAGAGAATAGCAAACAGAAAGCTGTGAAACAAAACATCAAAGGTAAAACTAACACTCCTCCTGTACAAATTCTGTCTAGAACAAGTCCTAACCCCGCAAATCCAATAATTGAAGATGTGTGTGATGATCAAACCAATAATAAAAAACTTTCTGATACTTCTCCTCTCGCAGGAAACATAGAAGAACTAGCATAAGTTAGTTCAGAAACACCTTCAACTCATAATCCCACTCATGAAAAAGAGAAAAACACTGAAGACCCAAAAAACAGAGAAAATCTAACTGTTCAAAACACTGGAGCTCAAATAGAAAAACCTTTCAATCTAGAGGCTGAAATATGCAAAATAAAGATAGCTGTTCCCTTATCAGAATTGGCTAAACATGATGTCTATAGAAGCCAAATCAGCAAATCCCTTAACATTAACATTACTGGAATGGATGATTCAGTAAATGTTCTTGATGATCAACCCAAACTCCTTTTTGGCCCTGAGGTAAATGGCAAACCAGAAAGTGGAGGAACTCCTCCATTTTATGTGAGTTTGAATGTTCATGAAAAAATACTTCATAACGCTATGCTTGATTCTGGAGCGTCCCATAATTTGATGCCAAAAGCTGTGATGGAAAGATTAAACCTAGACATTACCCGACCATATAAAGATCTTTTTTCGTTTGATTCGAGTCAGGTAAGATGTTTAGGTTTGATTAAAGATCTGTGTGTTACTTTGGTGCAATACCCTGCGAAATCTGTTATGATGGATATAGTAGTAGCCGATATTCCTCCCAAATATGGTATGTTGTTGTCCAGATCCTGGGGTGTCAAACTCGGAGGATCTATTCAACTAGATATGTCTTATGCTACTATTTCAGTATTTGGTCAGCCCAAAAGACTATACAGAGAGACCTTGATGAAATATTTGGTCAGTAGCCATGAGAAGCCTGAAAACTTCCCTGTCTATTCAGTACATTCTGATATGGACTCTTTCATCCTTTATAATGCTGAATTGGACCTTCCTATTGAATTAGAAGCACCAGAAACGGAGACTGCAAATAAATCTACTGTCCAAATCGAAGAAATTTCTGAAAACAAAGAAGCCTCAGACATGCAAGAGACACCAGAAAAAACTGAAAAACCAGCTCCTCCTGTTAAAAAACATGTTAAAACAGTTGATGAAGATTATGAACATGAAATTCTGTGGCATTTAGAATTTGATGGTTCAGTAAATAAGTTAGGAGCAGGAGTTGGAATTTGGATACATAATGTTGAAAATAATCACGCCGAAGGCCGTGCTTATAGGTTGAACTTTAGATGCACTAATAACATGGCAGAGTATGAAGCTCTTTTGCTAGGGCTTAAACATGTAAAAAAGTTAGGAGAAATTAGAGTATCAATCATAGGAGACTCTGAGTTAATTATTCAACAAATCAACGGTGAATGTTCAACAAAAGACCCCAGATTGAAACAATACAGAGAAACAGTTGTGGAAATTCTCAATACTTTTCTACAAGCTCAACTTGCCAAAATTCCTAGAAAACAAAATTTGCATGCTCACAGTCTTGCAATGTTCGCTAGCACCTGTAAGTTACCTTTTGGACCTAATCATCAGTTCACAGCTGAGATTAGACATAGACCTACTATACCGGAAAATCTCATGAATTGGCAAGTGTTTGTAAATAATAATCAGATCAATAATTTTTTGACATTAGAAAATGAGTTCTCTAACAGTAGTATAGATGAAGACACAACAATCAATGAATCTGATCAAATTGATAAACAAGAAACAAATATTTCAGAAGAGACTGCAATTCACATGCTTCACCCAACCACATTTACTGAAAAAGATATGCAGGATTTGAAACAAATAGAAATTGATGAGATCATAGAAGATGAATCTGAAATTATTAATCTGAAAGATAATCATTTACCTAAAGGATTGACTCCTTTAGAAGATCTTTTTGACTCAAATGACATTCCACTAAAACCCAAAATGGAACCTTTAAAAGCTGATATTGAAGAAGTCAATTTGGGAACTGAAGGAAATCCCAAGATGGTTAAACTATCTAAATCTCTGCCAGAAGATCAAAAGATTAAATATGTTGAACTTTAAAAAGAATTCCAAGATGTTTTTGCCTGGAGCTACGAAGATCTGAAGTCATACGATACATCAATCATTCAACATACAATACCTTTAAAACCAGATCAGAAACCATTCAAACAGAAACTTAGAAGGATTAACCCTGTTTTACTACCTTCAATTGAGAAAGAAATTAAATGAATGTATGAAGCAGGAATTATAGCTCCTATTAGGTTCTCTGAATGGGTTTCTAATCTAGTACCAACAAGAAAAAAGACTGGAGAGATTAGACTATGTGTCGATTTGAGAAATTTGAACAAAGTTTCTTTAAAAGACAACTATCCTTTGCCTAAAATGGACCATATCTTACAAAGGGTAGTGGGATTTTCAAGGATTTCTCTTCTGGATGGATTTTCAGGGTACAACCAGATTTTGGTTCATCCTGATGATCAAGACAAAACAACATTTACAACACCATGGGGTACTTTTAAATATGTTAAGATGCCTTTTGGACTCAAAAACGCAGGGGCCACCTTCCAAAGAGCAATGGACATTGCATTCGCGAAAGAAATTCATGATTTTCTGGTTATTTATCTAGATGATTTAACTGCTTTTTCCAAAACAGATCAGCAACATTTAGATCATCTAAGGCAAGTGTTTATAAAATGCAGGAAGTATGGTATTTCTTTAAATCTGAAAAAATCATTGTTTGG
Organism: Pinus albicaulis; assembly: GCA_034641835.2. NCBI lineage: Eukaryota > Viridiplantae > Streptophyta > Pinopsida > Pinales > Pinaceae > Pinus > Pinus albicaulis. Next base: position 859,863,901 of record CM076581.1, read on the forward strand.
TCTTGAAGAAGGAAAACTCCTAGGTCACATTATTTCTAAAGACGGCATTAGAATTGATCCTGAAAGAATACAAGCAATTTTGCAGATACCTCATCCCAGGAACATTAAAGAACTTCAAGCTTTCATAGGAAAGATCAATTTTTTGAGAAGATTCATTTCTAGTTTAGCTGAATTACTTAGACTGCTTACTAACATGTTAAAAAAGGATTCAAGTATTGACTGGACCGTGGAAGCCAAGCAATCATTTGAAGAAATCAAAATGGCTTTAACCAGAACACCAGTTCTTACCAGTCCAAAGTTTGATAGAGATTTCATCATTTTTTCATTTGCTTCTGAACATACAGTTGCAGCTGTTTTACTACAAAAGGATGATCAGGGATGTGAAAAACCAATAGCCTTTTTTAGTAAATCACTTAGAGATGCATCTTTGAAATACAATATCATGGAGAAACAGGCTTTTGCACTTGTGAAAGCAATTAAATATTTCAGAGTTTATATATTGTATTCTCATGTGATAGCTTATGTACCTAATGCTGTCGTTAAAGACATCTTAACTCAAGATGGTATTGAAGGAAAAAGAGGTAAGTGGATAGCTACCATATTAGAATATGATATTGAAATTAAACCAACAAAACTTATAAAAGGTCAAGGTTTGGCTCAACTCATGACTGAAACAAATTGCCAAGCCCTGGATATTAACGAACTGGATGACGAACAGGAGATGGCGACTCCACAAATCAGTCAAGCCTTTTTAGACTCACCCTGGTACACTGATATCATTTATGTTTTGTTAAACCTGCAAGCTCCTCCAGGGTTATCCAGAACGAAACAAAGGTTCTTAAAAATGACATCTCTAAAGTATTGTATTTTAGATAGTGCTCTTTTTTGGAAGAATCATGATGGAATTCTATTAAATTGTTTATTGAAAGATGAAACTGACAAGGTTCTTAATGAATTTCATGCAGGAGATTATGGTGGACACCTCTACTGGAAGTCAACTGCAGATAAAATCTTAAGGGATGGTTTTTACTGGCCAACCTTGTTTTCAGATGTTAAGAAATTTGTAACTTCTTGTCATAAGTGTCAGATCTTTGAGGGCAAGAGAAAATTGTTGCCTTTACCATTAAAACCAATTTCCACCGAGAGACCCTTTCAACAATGGGGACTGGATTTTATTGGAGAAATCCATCCCCCTTCCTCTGGGCAACACAGATGGATCCTTATTGCCACAGATTACTTTACTAAATGGATTGAAGCTATCCCATGCAGACAAGCCAATGATTCTGTAATTATAGGGTTCTTAGAAACCAATATACTTTCAAGATTTGGCTGTCCAGAGAAAATTATAACAGATAATGCTGCCGCATTTAAGTCTAAGAAAATGATTAGTTTCTGCAATAAATATCACATCACATTAGGCCGTTCAACAACCTATTATCCCCAGGGTAATGGACTGGCAGAGTCTTCCAATAAAAGCCTTATTAATATCATTAAAAAATTATTGGAAGAGAATAAAAAGAATTGGCATAAGAAACTTACCAATGCATTGTGGGCAGACAGACTTACAACTAAGAAATCAATTGGGACCAGTCCATATGAATTAGTTTATGGTATTGAGGCTAGATTTCCATCATCCTTAGGAATTCCTGTTATGAAGTTACTTCAGGAGGCTCAAGTAGAACCAATTGATATTCAGAGAAGAATAAACCAGACAATTCACTTGCAGCAGACCAGAGAAGAAGTGTATCAACGATCCCAAGTCTTGCAGGAAAAGTGTATAAATCAGAATTTACTTAAGTGTACTCTGATTTCAATTGTAATTATTCTAAATGTTTTCTTCTAAACTGGTTATAAGCAACGAATTCTTAATTGCTCTTGTTTCGCTGGTTTAAACATTTTGATTACTATAGTAAAGAATTCTTAGCTGCTCTTTATTTGTAATCATTCACTTTCTTTCTTTGAACATGTTGAAAGATTCTTAATTGCCTTTCATCCCTTCAAAATCCATTCCATTCACTTTAATTTCTAAAATTGTTCTCTGTTTGGCTATCTTGCCCTCCAAAGCCATCTTGTGTGTAGAATATTAATCCAGTAAAGCCATCCTTTCGACTCCATAGCCCAATGGCCTGAAAATACTCAATCGTGCCCTTAGTTGGCGGATTCCACCATTCAAATTCAAAACAAACCCCTGAACTTACAACTAGCCTAATATTTTCTAGGAACAAAGCTAAATTTTAAAGAGAGAGCCCTCTCTGGATACAGATTGGCTAGATTCTGTATCTGAGGGTTGGTTAGTGGTTACCTCGGGTTTCTTTCCTTTTCTTACAACTCCAAGGAAGGCCTGAGTGATAACAAGTTCTATGTATTGTTGCTTGATATGAGCTGGAAGAGTGTTGGATAGCTTGATCATTTTGGGTTCTGCTAGACTGCCTATGTTATGTTCTTCTATGTTTGTTTCTATAGGCTCTATTCTTGTTTCTTTGGCTACATCATTACAATCGAAGAGCTGCTCTAATGGTGTAAGACCTCTTGGAATTGTATCATTTTTACATTGTAAAACTTCCAGGTCTTTCTGGTCTGTATTGTCACCTATTTCTGCTTTAAAAAGATGTTCAAATTGGTTTATATCAGTAGAAGAGGACAACTCTGTTTCAGGGATTTGTTCTTTATTTAGACAGTTTTCCGTATGGCTGGTGTTTGATGTTGGTATGGAAAAGTCATTTTTTGATTGCAGGAAATCATCTATGTGTTTGTCTCCTTCAAACACTTGCCAATAGTCTTCATTGTCAGGTACCGCAAGTTTGTTTTTTACTTTGACATTGAATTGTTCATTTATCTAGGGTATTTGACAATTGCTGGCAGCAAAAGCAAGTTCATTTTCAAGGTGTTTTTGAGCTCTAGGAATGAAGGTGAGTTCATATTTTTCAAAAAATTTTAGGAGATCAAGGGCAACATTTCTATATTCTCTGAGTTTTGGGTTTTTGGCTGAATACTCCCCTTTAATTTGCCTAATAATCAGTTTTGAATCTCCTTGGACTGATATTTTCTTGGCTCCTAAGTCTTTGAGTAGATGTAGGCCAAGGAGGAGGGCTTCATATTCTACAATATTATTGGTGCATGGAAAATCAAGTTTATAAGAATATCCTTTTTTTATATTGTGTATCCATACACCAGCCCCTGAACCTAATTTTCTACAAGAGCCATCAAAGCTTATTCTCCAGGGTGTTTCAATCTCATTTTCATTTCCTTTCTGCTGTTCAAGGCTGCCAGAGTTTGAGTTATTTTGTACTTGAGTTGAGGGCATATTTGACTTTTCTGGTGGAATGAACTGTTCTTTGTTTTCCTTTTCTTGTTGACTGATTTCATCCTCATTATATAATATAAAGGAATCCATATATGAGCGAATGGAGTAGACAGGAGTGTTGTTGGGCCTATCTATGTTGCTCACCATGTATTTCATATGGGATTCCCTGTATAATCTTCTGGTTTGATTAAACACTGGGATGGTAGCATAAGACATGTCCATTTGAAGGCTCCCTTGAAGTTTGGCTCCCCATGATCTAGATAAAAGCATGCCATACTTTGGGGGAATGTCAGCTGCTACTATATCCATAACTAGACCTTTAGCAAGAATTTGTGCCAAGTTGACACATAAATCTTTGATTAGACCCAAGAACTTGACTCTGCTTGAATCAAAGGAGTGTAAGTCTTTATATGGTTTAGTAATTTCTAGGCCTGGGATTTCCATTACTACTTTAGGCATAAGGCTATGAGAATCACATGAGTCTAGCATGGCATTGTGCAAGATTTTATTATGTATGTTAAAGCTAACATAGAAGGGAGGGACAACCCCTTCTTGGTATTTTCCTTCAACTTCAGGACCAAACAACAATTCTGGTTTGTCATCTGTCAAGTTTAAAGTATCAGTATCACTTCCTATATTCAAAGCTTTCAATACTTGGTTTTTATATACATCCTGGGTTACTAATTCAATTAGAGGTATGCTAATTTTGATCTTGGCAATCTCACCCTCAAGGCTGAAAGGAATAATTGTTTTTGACATATTTACATATGTTTTATCAAGCATAGTTCTTTCAGCAATTCTGATTTGCTGAATTTTATTTGGACTGTTATTTAGGACAGATTTGTTAGGGCCACTAGCAGAGGTACTAGGGCAGCTTTGTTCAACACTTTGTTGGTTGTTTTTGTCTTTATTTAGATCAGTTTTCTTGGTGATAGTGTTGGTGTTACTTGCTGTCTTTTTAGGCTGATTTTCTGAAGTTTTCCTAACAACAATACTAGTGTTTTTGTCACTTGGAATTTCTGGGTTTCCTTTGCTTCTATGATTATATTGTTTGTGTACCTCCATTATTGCATTTTCAAACCCCAATCTTTAATCTTCAGAATCCTCATGGTTGTTTTCAGTTTGTTCCGAGGAGAAGAATCCTTGTTCTTCTTCAGTGAGAAAAAACATCTATCTCACTGTTAGATCCTATTAGGTTTACATATTTTATTCCAACCTTTCAGTTTCCCTTTCCTCCTCTTGATCTACATAATTTTGTTGGAAGGGAGGCCTAATTTCTTGATCATTATCTCTTTGTCTATCTTGCATATGATCTCTTTTGAAATTAGGATTTCTATTTCTGTTTTGGGGGTTGGTTTGACTTTCTCTTGGAGGCATTTTGTCATTTAAATTTATTTTCTCAAGCATTCTTTCCATTACCCTCACTAAGTTGTCAATTTTGGCATCAGATGATGAGGTAGATGCCATTGTTTCATCTTTGTATGTAACTCTTTTCTCTGATTTCAACCTAGCTCTTTTCTCAGACATATTTGCCTCTACACTTATGGATCCCCTTTGCATATCTTCTAAGGTTAAGGGGTCTCTTTCTCTTAGCTAGTAAGCCATGTCTGGATCAAAGCCTTCAGGAAATTTAGCTAAGGCCAAGCCTAGTGGAGGTTTCATGTTTGGGGGAAGTGCATTGTAAACACTATTGAATCTAGTGCAATAATCATGGACACTTTCCCCAGTGTTTCTCTTAAGGTTGTTATATTCAAAAAGGATTTGGAAAGGGTTCTTTTTAGTTTCCCATTTGTTTATGAATGTTTGATATAAAGAAGGGAGATCATTTATGCTATTAGGAGTTAAGCTCTTAAACCATTTCTTGGCTTCTCCTCCTAAAATTTGGGCAAATATTCTCATCTTATTGGTCTCTTCTTCTATTTCCATGTAATCAAAAGCATCATCCATTTTATCTACATGATGTTGGGCAGTAGTAGATTCAGTTCCAGTGAAATGGGGAATTCTAGATTGATAATCATTTGGTAAAGGGACCAGAGGTTGTGGTAACACTAATGGGGCATACCATGCAGCCATGGTAGGAAATAATGGGGGATTTACAAGAGGTGGGTTTATAAGAGGAAATGTGGGTTGAAATGGAGTGTTTTAAACAGTGGATGTGTGAATGGGAGTGGAGGAAACACTTGGACCAGAAAACTAGTTTTGAGCATATTTATTATGAAAGGAGCTGAAGTGATGGAGAAACTGAGAATCAGGTGGAGTAGAAGGTGAGGCTTCTCTACAGGAGCTCTTCTGTAAATCTATGGGCTTAATATCAGCTTGGTCAATATCACTATATGACTTGGTTCTAAATAAGTTCTTTGTATGAGGCAATTCAAAGTGAGGATCTTTCAAGATTGTAAGGTTTTCAAGGACATATCTTGTTCTTTGGATAGTCCTAACAGTAGTCAAATTTCCAGATCTAGAAGTTTGCCACAAAATCTTTTCTGGGTCATCAACTATTGTAGGAGGATTAGGGTCTGGATGAGATTTGGTATAGATCTTATGTGAAGCCAGATTTGAATTTCAAAATTTTGGAGAGGCTAAAAAGCTTAAGGATTGTTTTTCAAAGATTGACCTCTCTCAGTGTTTAATGAACTTCTAAAATGTGGGACTATACTTCTAAACTTCTTTAGGGCTGTTTAACACAATCCTAAGGAAATATGGAGTACTAGTGAGGTAATAGGCTCACTGGGGCTAGTGGAGTCGCTAGGTGGAAATTTTTAGCTTTTTTGAAGGTAAAATGTTTTATGGTCCACCACCAATAGGTATTTTAAAGACCAATCTGAAAATTTTTGGGTTTTCTGAGTTTTTATATGGTTCAATGGTTTGTAAGAGTGTCCTATACTTGATTTCATCACTTAGATAAGGTGGTGAAACAAACAGAGTCTACTCTATGGCTTATCAGCTAATTTTCTGAGGTAACTGAAGGACTAATGAACCTATAAGAGTTTGTTAGGCTACTATGTACTCAGAAGTCCCACCGTGATCGCCATTATGTTGGGGTCCTGTGATTTGGCAGATTGGCATACCAAGTGACAAGGCAACATAAAAATCAGTCTTTAGAGCTCTAGGACCTAGCCTTCCTAGTCTCAGAGAGGGATCTCTCAATTGTTTGCAAAGATATGACTGTTTGCTTGTAAAAGGTTGATTTTAGGCTAGTTATTAAGCATGAGTTTGTTTGATTGTTTGGTTGGACATGATGATATAGGTAGCATAGATAGAAAGGAGAAATCTCTAAGTCACTGGGCTATGGAGTCAAGTGGAAGTTGTAACAAGTTCACAAATGGATCTGGGATATCAAAGGGAAAATCTAACTTGGCCAGTGGATCTTCAAGGTCTTTGAGGTGAAATGAAATGGACATCAATGGTTTAGAATGAAAAGTAGAACTAAGTGTAGTTAAGAATCCTTAATTATATGTACTTTTCAACAAAGGGACTTAAAACATTATCTGAACATAAAGAGGCATTCAATAGACAAGGCTAACCATAAATTCTACAACCACACTTCAACAAATAATAATTTCAAGACTGACTTCTCCAATGAAATATAGAAGGCGAGAAACTCATTTAACTTCTAGTGATTTCACCTTCAAGGATAAGAAAACATTCAAGATTCACAAATAACTGCATTCATAGAAGTGGGAACTCTTAAACATCTTAGATTACAGCTATAAAGACATTCAAAACAATTATTTAAGCAAGTACAAAGGGTATGATCAGAACAAAACCTCTTTGGTAGACTTTAAACAATGGTACTTTGAAGGGAGACCTCAGAAACAATTTTTAAGTGGCAGCAAGTAAGCAGGGAAAACCATAAATCATCCTTGAGACCAACTATATTGAACTATTTAATAAATAAACAAGCGTAAGGGTTCTAGAAAGAAATTAAGAATTCTCTAGAATATCTTAGCAGAAGAATACATTAAGACAGTGAAGAGTAAACATAACTAAGGTGCTTTCAAGAGACATTTCTTAGCCTAAATTTTTTACTCTACTGCAACAGAGAATGATGAAACATAATGAAACAAGAAATAACAATAACAGATTTAGAGTACTTCACCAATAGCCAAGCTCAGGGATCCAATGATAGAGCCTTCTCCATCAACAAACAGGTCAAGACATCCACAAGTTCCAAAACATCAATTTCTTTTCAACTTCAACAAGACTGTGTATTACTTCAAAGAGTCATCAAATTCCAACAATACAATGATTTCCAATGCAGTATTTATGCTGCAAATGAGGAGGTGGAACTGATCTAGGGTTTGAATTCATTGATTATAGAGTAAATGCATTCCTAACCTTGAAACCATGCAAGACATAAGGTAGGAATAGATGCAAATACTTCTCTGTTTCAATAACTCTGTTTTAACTTCTGAGAGAAAGATAGGAGAAAAGATTGACTTTCAAGGCTTATCCTTATCTTTACAATAAATGTCCTGATAGTTTTAAATATTTTCTTTATTGTAATAACAGTTTGTTTGTCTTTGTAGGCAGAAAGTAGGTCAAAGGTGTCAGTCAGATATTCTGAGTGAATAATTGCTCCTGTTTGATGTATTCGAGGCTGTCTTTAGCCTAAATTTCCTTAATTTCATCATTAAACTGTGCTTTAAGGCTTAATTATGCTTTTGGCCTTCATAATTCATCATACTGTCTTTTAACACTTTTCGGACTTCTTTAAACCTTTCATTCATCTGTCTTTAACTATATTTTTTCTTTTAATCTGCTAATTAAGCTTTTAATCTTCTGTCTGCCTCTTCTGGTCCCCAAACTTCATTAATTTTCTCTGTCCATGTTTGTTGTGTGTAGGGGCTCCTATTGCTGCGCTAGAGGGTTTATTGATTGAATGGATGATCATGATTCATCGTCCTAACCTTCAGATTAAACCCTTGATATCCCTTTATGCATATTTTGCCTTCGAGGATCGTCATCCTGGGCTCTATGCAACTTGGATTTGCTGTGGGAGGGCCTGCATAATTGGTTGCCATTAAACCTGCAACTAAACCATAAAAAAACATTAATAAAACCTGCATTCTCAGGTTTAAACTGCTTACAGAAGCGTGAGGAGTGGTTATGGAGCATTGCAGAGGAAGGGGACTTTGTAGGGAGGGGTTTCGTATGCAAAACCAGAAGAAACCAGGGCAAAATTTGAATAATGGCGCGGAAACAGGGTATGGTGGTTTTGCGGAATACCAGGGTGGTTTTTGCGCAAGATATGGAGGGTAAGTGGTTTTGGCCCCGACGAACGTGATACCATGCAATGGTTGACACGCGTCTTGGGGAAAACCACTTTTTTCGCGTTGAAAAAAGGCGTCGGGCATTTTTGGTGAAACGGGCACGATAATGGATGCGAATCGTTGGATCTGGGGGAAGCCAGATCAACGGTGAGGGTTGTGCACGATCGTTGGTCGGACAGACGGTGGGACCGGGTGCTGATATCAACAAATTTGTCGTGAAGCGGGGGGGTTAGAAAGGATTCGAGATCAACGATGACTGTTGGGTCTGAAGGATCAACTGTTCAGATCCTATCGCGGGGACGAAAAGATTGGGTAGATGGAGAAAAGGAGAGGAAAAGAGGGCCGTCAGATTTTGATGATCGACGACTGAGATCAATCGGGGATAATAGATGACGCGGGGCAAGATATATAAGGGAAAAGGAGCTTTAAGGTAGAGAGCGGGGACCGGTCCGGTGGAGAAAAAGAGACCAGGAGCTAAGATGAAAAGGGGCTGAAGCTTAGCACATGGTCAGCCCCTTAGGTCATATGAAGGAAAGGGCAGAGGATTAAGCTTGTAGGGGCTTAAGGCCCAATTTTTAGAAATGGTCAGAAAAAAGGCTAAAACAAAGGTTTTTAGCCTTTTAAGGGATTCCTATAGGTATTTAAAAGAGGGGTTTTAACCAAGTAAAAAGGTTTTATAATGGTTAAAGGGTTTTTAGATGAGAAGAGGGTAAATGAAGAGGGAGTAGGGGATTTTCAGAGGAAAAAGGATTGATAGAAAATAGGGGTATAAATGATAAGATGAGGGAATGAAATATAGGTAAAGTGATGGGAATAGCCTGAAACAACTTCTTTTTAAGATGGTAGGATAACTTGGAGGATTTGAGTGAAGATTTTTGGTGAATTGATAGACTTAGGATGATGAAGGCAGTGAGATTTCTAGAACTCACAATGTTTCTGCAAATTTTGTTTCTAGAAATCTGAGATTTTCAACTTAGTCATCTTTGGATAAAATCAAAATTATGGATGACTAATAGAGGGCACCAAAAGAGAATGGAAAACTCATATAATTCAGAGCATAATGGAGTTGGAGAGCGAAATAATAGAACTATTGTTGGGGCAGTGAAGGCAATATTGTATGATGAGGATCTGCCTAAGTTATTATGGGAAGAAGCATGAAACACAACAATATATATCCAGAATAGGACTCCTCTAAGAGAATTCGGAAAGAGAATGACTGAGAGTGCCTTCACGGGAAAGAAACCGGAAGTGAGTCACTTCAGGATATTCAGAAGTGTGGCATATTGTCACATTCTAGACGGGAAGTGGAGTAAGTTATATTAGACTACAGAAAGAGGATATCTCATAGGATATAGTGAGACTTCGAAGGCATACGAAATATACATTCTGAGCAGCAACAAGATTGTTGTAAGACATGATGTAAAGTTCATGGAAGACAGAGCTTTCAGAAAATCCAGAGAGATGCCTACTGGAAGACAATCTAAGGATGTTCCTCTTATCCAACAGCAGCAGGGGGAAGAAACAGTAGGTGTTTAGACATCTGGGTCAAGCACTGTAACCAACACTAGTGTTTCCTCATATGAGGGAAATCTAGATAGTTCACAATGGGAAGAGGAACTGATTGATCCACCCATCACCAGTGGCAGAACTAGTAGGGAGGAATGACAGACACTGAGGGACACAAAGGAGTTTATTGGAGCTCCGAGAAGTGGCAGCGTAGAAAACCTGACAGGTACCAAGCATTAGTAGCTCAGGTATAAGAACCCTCTAGTTTTCAGGAAGCCATACAACACCAATTATGGGTGGAGGCCATAGTAGAAGAGTATATTTCTATCATGATGAATGATGTCCAGGAAGTTGTGCCTAGACCAGAGGATAGATCATTTGTAGGATCAAGATGGATCTACAAGATCAAGCACGCTACATATGGTAGCGTGGAGAAGTACAAGGCCAAGTTCGTGGCAAAGGGGTATGCTCAAAAAGAAGGAATTGACTATGAGGAGACCTTTGCCCCTGTAGCCAGATACACCTCCATCAGATTTGTTGTATCCCTAACAGCTTAGATGGGATGGGAGATTCACCGAATGGATGTCAAGACATAGCTCTTGAATGGGGTGATAAAAGAGGACGTGTACATAGAACAACCTGAAGGCTTCAAAATCCATGAGAAGAAATATCATGTATGAAAAATAAAGAAAGCCCTATACGAGCTCAAGCAGGTACCTAGAAATTTCTATGGTCGGATTGATAGCTACTTGCAGTAGTTGGGATTTGTCAAGAGTGATGCAGATCCCAATCTCTACTATTTGATGGTGGAGAATGATCCACTAGTTCTGGTACTATATGTAGATGATTTGTTCCTTACAGGATCATCTAGGCTCATAAAGGACTGCAAGAAGAACCTAGAAGTATAATTCTACATGAAGGATTTAGGGTTGATGCATTATTTTTTAGGGTTGGAGGCATGGCAAAAGAATGGAGAGATATTCCTAGGGCAAGGAAGATATGCCACAAAAATCCTGAAAAGGTTAAGGATGCAGGATTTTTGGTTCATGATGACACCCATGATAACCAACTAGAAGAAGATAGATGCATTAAGAGACAAGGAAGTGGACCCCACCTTATACAGACAACTCATTGGGTCACTCATGCATCTAGTCAACACCAGGCCAAACATTTGTTTTGCTATCAACACCTTTAGTGAGTTCATGGTAGAACCGAAAAGGGTACATTGGGTAGAAACTAGGCACATTCTTAGATATGTGAGGGGAATAGTCGGATATGGGTTGAAATACACCTAAGGAGATGATGTCAGGTTGAGCGGGTTCAGAGATGCAGATTGGGCAAGAAGTTTAGCAAACTGAAAAATTACCTCCAGGTATTGTTTTAGTGTTGGATCAGGAATGATCTATTGGTGCAACGGGAAGTAGAAGTCGGTAGCACTGAGCTTAGTCGAAGTAGAATATATGGCAGCCATCACAACAACGTGCAAAGGCATATCACTTAGGAAGCTTCTTTTAAGCATGTTCAGGAAGAGGATGGAACCGACTAGTGTTTACTGTGACAATCAGAGTTGTATCAAGCTCTCTGAGAATCCAGTATTTCATGATCGGTCCAAACACATAGATATCATATGTCATTTTATCAGAGACCGTGTTCAGCGTGGGGAAGTACAACTGTAGTATGTCCCCATAGGAAATCAGGTAGCAAACATACTCACCAAAGCTCTAGGAAGGGCCAAGTTTGTTCACTTTAGGGAGCAGATGGGTATGGTAGAGAATTTGTTTTAGTAGCAAAAATAGGTGATGTCTCAACCACAGATGAAACACTTGAGAGGGAATTGTAGTACGGATGTAGTGTTGGAAGTGGCAGTGTCAACAGCAGTACAGTTGTAGCAACAACACAATATTTGGTGGACAAGATGTTAGACATCATTAATGCAGAGGGAGATGCTTTAGAGTCAGAGCAGTATGCAACAAGTTGTATTGCTAGAGCACATTCCTCGCTAAGAGGAAGTGTTGATTTGGGGTAGCATCATATGTGCTCTAAGTCTCAAATTTTGTGGAGAGGCTGAGATACATGTATTCCACCTAACCCAGGAATCGTTTGGGGAAATTCCACCTGAAGAAAGTTTTAAATTAATTAATTTTAATGAGACCCTAACTCTAAACTTGGGAAATTAAAATAATAAAAGGGCATTAATCTAAATTGTGGGTGTAACTTCTAGAAGAGGACGAAGATCAAGACAAACTGATCTTAGCCATTTATTAGCTTCTAATCTGGGTCGTTGAATGTCAACTAGAAGATTATTTAAGGAATCTTGAGGGTCATTTGGAAGAGACACCAGGTAGATACTCAGTTGCCCAAGTAAGATCAATTTTCTAGGAAAAATAAATTGATTCAGAGGGAGAGTTGCAGGTGGAGAGGAGAGAGAGGGTATCAGCATCAGTTGGGAGTGCAAGAATTCATGACATAGTGCAGAGAGAGATAGGGAAGATGCAGTAGAGGGACAACGCAGTGCAGTGAATGCAGAACAACATAGTCCTCACGCAATGGTGACACAAAAGGGGCAACAGGGCCTCTCAGTGATCAAGATTCTCATCAGAAATTGTGATAAAAAATTCTCTAATGTTATCACATGGATTTATCTTCATTACTGCTTATTGTTCTTTATACAATAATTTTTTGCTGAAGAATAATAAAGATACTCTCATCTGTTACACCGGTTTTCCAGCATTAGGTTTTTATGGGGACAATTGTCCAAAAATAATTGTGTCATTCTTGTGCTAGTATTTCTTTATATTTTATCTCAGTATTTTAATTGTGAAGGCTGCAGTAGAATTTATTTCGATATTTTCTGAAGTAATTTCTATAAATAATTTGTTATTGGATTGATAAGTAGAAGAAATAATATCATTCACCGCAATTGGATTTCGATTTATAAAATTTCACACCCTACACCCTCCTTGGCTCTCTTGAGCGCATGATCGCACCCCGAGGCCCCAAAGCTTCATCCCTTCATCCTTCAGTAGTGCCCCCTGCGCTCTTCCTGTCTCCCTTGAGTGCACATGACACTTGGGAAGCTCGAATGTTATTCCTTCATCCTTTAGACCTGTTCCCTCCCTTGAGATTTCTCTCTCTTGTAGAGCACATGAGCACATCCTGAATCCTTGAATATTCATCCCTTCAGCCTTCAAAGGTGTGCCCTTGAGCCAAGAAGTTCCCCTTGCTCTTCCCGAGCACACTGTTAAGTCATGAACTGAAATTTTGCATGAGACATGTTAGAATAGGATATTTTTCAGGTTGATGTTTGCTTTCCATGAGTGATTTGAGTTGCAAGTATTTAGAAAACAACATGGAAATGATGCATGAAGATATCAAACAAAGAGGGCATTCAAAGGAAGCATTCAAGAATAAAGAACACATTGAAATTCTGATGATTGAAGAAACCCAAAGGACTCCATATGATCAAAGACCCTTTGGAGGATGAAAACATAAAAAACGCATGGATGTTGCATGCAAAATCATAGATACAAGTGGCAAAAATGTCACCTACCAAGAAAGTCCATTTGATAAGTCACTATGAGTTCTAGTCATCAATCATAATGTCTTGTCATGTCCTAACCACAAGACGATGTGGAAATCATGATGTAATGATGTAATTATTGTAAAGACAAAGAAGTAGAAGTCCAAGAGTCATGTATGGACAAAAGAGCCATGTGAATAAGTCCAAAAGACATGTAATTCCAAGATTTATATGTACTTCCAAAATTCATTTGGAAGTTTAAGATTTATAGAAGTCCAAAGGTCATTATAAGTTGGAAATTCAAGAGTTAAGAGAATATGAATGGTCACGCCTCAAGTTATAAAAGGAGCCTCATTACTCAAGCAAAGGAATTTTAACCTTGGATTCTCCCATTAGGCATTAGAGAGATAGATATAGTAATTTTGGGGAGCAAGTAGTGGGTCTAACGCTCCACTATTGGAGCTAGTGATGTTCATTGTACTCATGTATCTTGGAAATTTTGCTTAATACTTGAAGCCATTTGGCCAACACATTTTCATGCATAGATCATGGATGTTTTGAGACTACTCTTTTAATGTTTGTGATTTATGTTGGCTTCCTTATGTACAAAAGTAATTGAACTATTTCGATGAATTTGGTGCTCAACTTGTTGGAAATGTGTTGTGATGATTTTAATGATCGTATCATCTATGTGAACTATTTCGCTTGATGTCTAACAAATATTTATTGATTATGTGCATGTGTATCCACTAGATTAGTATTATTACTTTTCTTTTAGAGGATCACTTTCTCTCCCTTGCAATGAAAGAACCTCGATACATCTACAATTGAACAATTCACAAGGCACACTCTCTTTCTCATTCAAAAGAACACGCACACTACTCTCTCATGCTAATTGCTTAAGACAAGGAAAATCTCTAAGTTAATGGCAGTTGGACCATATTTCTGGATGGGACTCCTACACCAAACAGTGTGAGGTCTAATTGGGACCTAATATTAGGGGGATCCCCTGTGTGTTGGCAGGATCCAACACCATCAACATTTTGGCAATAGAAGGAGGGAAACCTATTTTTTTTTATGGTTGATAACTCATCACATCCCAACCATTCATATTCTAGACAAGGCAGTAATATCCCAAGTACCACCCCAACCCCTATTCACGAGGTAGGAGGGTCTTTAAACCCACTTCGGAGATGGCCTATGAAGTTACCTACAAACAACTCCAAGAAAATCGACCTATTATTGTCAGTTTTCGAAAACTATCGGTTTGCTTCTCATTGCCCATAATCTTCCTCATCATCACAAGAAGAAAGAAACAACTCGTATGGCTGTACTGGTTGCATCATTGGAAGATTTGGTCTTTAACACTCTTGAGGAATTAACAGAGTGTTTAGAAGACATGGTTCAACAAGAGCCACTTCCACCCATTCACTAAGAGTACAAAGAAGATATTATTATTTCTGAAAAAGAACAAGCAAAAGTTGATTTTGAGTTTAATGATGGTGTGAACATTGAAGGAGAAGGCTTAGTCGATTCAAAAAAAGAGGAGGAACCAAGAGACGAATACATGGTTGATCAAGACTTGGATTGGATGGCCCAAGGGTTGCTCGCTCTTCCACATAACCGTCATAAAATGCTTAGGCATCCAGCGAAGTTGTTATTTAAGTTTGATATTGAAAATAATACAAAGGCAGAAGATCATATTGATGATTTCTACATGCATTTACAAATTCTAGAGGTACGTTATGATGATTTTTCTTGTAGGATTTTTCCTTTCACTTTACAAGGTGGAGCAACAACATGGTACCATAGTTGCTTGCTAATTCAAGCCATTGTTGGAGGGAGTTTAAGAAATTGTTTTTGGAGAAATTTGTCGATGATAAGACTCCCGCCATGTTATTAAAGGAGCTCTAAAATATTAATATGGGGGAAAAGTAGAAAGTAAAATATTTCAATCAAAGATTCAACCATATATTGAACAAGATTCCCCCAAATACACAACCTCACAATTTTATCACTATAGATTATTATACATCTTCCTTGCCAACAAATATTTTTTTCTTTTGTTAAAAGAGCTACAAAGGAGACACTGGCGTTGAAATTTGTAGTAGCAATCACCATGGAGAAAGACTTGCGTGCCATTGGAGCTATTATTGATGACGAAGAATCTAAAGACGCCATGGATACTAGCTAAAAGTCTCAACCTTCTTAAAGTAAGGCTAAAGAAAAAGAGTATGTTGATATTGAAAGCTTGATTAAATCTTTAAAGGAACTCACTAATGAAGTCTCAGAATCAAGCGAGGCTTCTATCAGTAGCAATCCCCATAAGTCTTTCTTATTCATTAGGAATAACAATAGTCAGTCGGCTAAATCTGCCTAGAGTTCAAATGTTGTGTTGAATGTTGAGAGTATAGGCATGGATAACTACTATTCATTTCATTAGGTATGCCATTTAGAAAAAAATTACCCACAATGGAACCACAACATGGATGCACTGAAAGGATATATTGTTTATACTTTACTAGCAGATCAACAGTCCAAGCAGACAGAAGAAACAAATGAGCTTGCAACGATTGAGGAAAGTACAGGTATTAGACATTCAACTAACACTTTTTATTTTATTCTCAATATCTACAAACAAAGTATTCAAGCACCACCTCAAAGTGAAGCCCCTCCTTAGAAATAAACTGGCCATTATAGTTTGAGGAGCAAAGGGCCCACTTCTAAATAGCAGGTGATGAGACAAAAATTGAAGGACCAATTGTTAAGAAGGATCTCAACATTATCCAATCCTACTTAGATTGCGTAAAACAATTTTGGAAATGATTATGCTTCTAAGAACACTTCCACTAGCAACAAAAAAAAGTCTATTACTTTTGAAATTTCTAATAAATCTACACCTCCAGACATTTCAACATTTCCTGCTAGAAATGAAGCTATTGATTATAATATAGTTGAAGACTTAACAAGAAATCGTACCAAAATTTCGATCTTTGAGCTCGCAAAGATAGCAGGGCAGCGTGAACTGCTTATCTAATCCTTTCATAGCCTTCATCGGGTGACAAAGCTTCTACTTCTCAAAAGGTGTATGGTAAGTCTTTCGAAACTTTCGAATTTGTAGTTAATGTTGTAACTTTAGATGCTAGCAATCTTTGCCCCCCCATTTTTTCTAACTTTTTAAATCTTTAATTACATTTTCCATAATTGTTTGGTTGATTCGGGTGCATATGTGAATGTAAAGCCACAATTTGTGGCTAAGAAAATGAATTCTAAATGGGATTAAACTGATGCACGAATCAATTAGCTAGATAGATCACTTCTCCAAGCCATTGGTGAACTTGAGAATGTTATTTTCCAATTACCATCATATCACTGGGTACACCAATGCATAAACATTGTAATCGTGGGCATCCATTAAGTCTACGGTGTACTTTTGAGGAGAGATTGGTTTCGTAAATTACAAGGGTATTTTGCAACAAATTGGTCACACTTATGGCTTCCATATAAGGGAAGGAACAACCATATTTGAGTAGAGAGTGAACTTTACATGAAATACATTGTGACACCACTTGAGGGTCATAATGAGCCTGTTGCCTTTGTAAATATAATTTTTGGAAATTGTTTCTTTGAAATTGATCACAAATGTTATCAAGCACAACCATCACCGATCCCATCAGATACACAATTGGAGCTCCTTCCTTATACTCCAACTGGTGCTAATGAATCTTGTAATATAAATGTACATAGTAATAATAATATAGGAACTAATTTAGTAGCTGACAATATTTGGACTTTGTACTTTGATGGTTCAAAAACGCAGGATGGCTATGGAGTTGGTTGCATTCTCGTAGTCTCGCATAATAAGAAGTACATCCTATCATGTCATTTGGATTTCGAGTGCACTAATAATATTCTCAAATATGAATCACTCATTCTTGGGTCAAAGAAAGTCATCGACCTAAAGGTAAAACTCCTCAAGGTAATTGGTGACTTGGAAGTGGTTACTCGACAGGTACGTAACACTATCCACTACGTTTCACCAAGTTTAAAAAACTACCAACATAATGTATGGTGATTGATTACTTATTTTCAAGATTTTAATATTATTTATGTTCCTAGAATTAGAAATGTCACAACAGACACATTAGATAATGCAACTGCTAGAATGTCGCCTTTGAAAAATGGTTTTTCTATAGAGATAATATCTAATAAACCATATGTGTTAGATAACATAACTAATTTTCGCGTTTTCAATTATGACCAACAAATACTAAATTTTATGGCTAATGAAAACGTATTCAAATATGAGGCCATGAAGGAGGATGAGAACGACAAGCCTTTGCAGGAAGCAGCTGATGCAATGAAAGGAAATATTATGCCTAAAGGTGTAGTGTCCTTGGAAAATTTATATGACCTGCAAAACTAGCTCAAAGGACCAATTAACACAAAGACTCAGATCTCAAATTTGTCATTTGAACAAGTCAACTTGGGAACTCAAGACGATCTAAACTATGTAAACCTTGGTACATGTTGTCCTCCACAAGAATAACAAGCATTCATTTTCCTGTTAAAATAGTATAGAGATGTGTTTGTATGGACTTAAGATGATTTGAAGACATATGATACTCATATTATTCAACATGTTATTCCCATTAAAGAAGAGTTGAAACCTTTTCAGCAAAAGCTAAGAAAAGTTCATCCAACATTAGAACCCCTAATCCAAAAGGAGTTAAGGAAGTTTTTGGATGCTCGTATAATTTTTAAGGTTAGACATTTTACTTGGGTTTCAAATTTTGTCCTTGTAGAAAGAAGTCTGGTGAGATAAGGTTATATGTTAACTTTCGTAACCTCAACCGGGCATCAGAAAAAGATAATTAATTGATGCCATCCATGGAACAAATCCTCCAAACAGTATCTGGGTCTGAGATGTTCTCGCTTATAGATTGTTTTTTTGGCTATAATAAAGTGCTAGTGGCAGAACCGAACTGCCTCAAAACCAAATTTAGGACCAAGTGGGCAACATTTTCCTTTAAGCACATCCAATTCAGGCTTATCAATGTTGGTGTTACATTTTAAAGAGCAATGGACATTTCTTTCCATGGCTTGATTGGCCAAAGTGTAGTAGTTTCTCTGGATGATGTTATTGTGTTCTCTAAAAGAAGATTAGACCATGTGCATCATCTGAAACAAATATTTGAGCGATTTCATAATTATGGGATTTCTCTCAATCCCAAGAAAATCAACTTTAGTGTGTCAAAGTCGATCCTAAAAGGATCAAAGCTATAACTCAAATCTTGTTCCTAGTAAATAAGAAGGATATGCAATATTTCTTGGGAGATATTAATTTCCTGCACAAGTTCATTTATGACTATGCTTAGATAGTAAAACCATTACAGGAGATGATAAAGAAATATGCAATGTATAAGTGGGACAAAAGGGACAAGGATGATTTTTCTCATATTAAACCAGTTGTTTTTTATGGGCCTGCATTTTTTAGCCCTGATTATGGTAAGGATTTACTGCTTTATACTTTCACCTCAGATTCATCTATTGCAGCCATATTGATGGAGAAGGATGTTGAAGGAAATGAACGACCTATTTCTTTCATGAGCCCTGGCTTACAAGGGTTAGAGTTGAATTACCCTGTCATCGATGAAGAAGCTTACATTGTATATAAGGAAGTCAAACATTTCGGGCCCTACCTTCTTAAAGCTCACACCATCATATATGTACCTCAACTAGATGTTAGAACACTCTTTGTGCAACATGAGCTAGGTGAGAAGAGGGAAAATTGGATGACCTGTTTGCAAGAAAATGATTTGGATTTTAAGCCAGTTCATACTATTAAGGGTCCTGGCCTCTGTCAATTAGCAACATAAGAAAGAGATTTTGTGGAGCAAGACCTTTCAGGATGGGAGTAGGAAATAGAGATGTACAACGTTGAACAAGTTCCCCAGTCAAGATCGACAATGACATGGTACTCAAATATACGACAATTCCTAGAGAATGGCACCTTTCCCACACATTTGTTGAATAAAAAAGTGAGGGAAATTTGCCTCAAATCTCTATCTCATCAGCTCATTCATGGAGTGATTTTCAGAAATCACCATAATGGTGTCTTGCTAAGATGCCTTGAGCCTCAAGACACGAAGAAGGTATTAAGATATTTTCACGATGGACCGATAGGTGGACACTATGTGGGCAATACAACTACACATAAATTAATGAGGACTGGTTATTATTGGCCCACCTTATTCAAGGACGCTCATGCTTATGCTCATAGGTGCCCAAATTGTCAGAAATGTGTCGATCGAGATCAAAATTCAATCGCCCCACTGTTATAAGTAGTAGTTTAGGAACCATTCCAACAGTGGGGACTAGATGTTATTGGAGAAATTTTCCCACATTCATCAAAGAAACACCGATACATTTTGACATCGATATATTATTTCACACGGTGGACAAAAGCAGTTCCATTAATACAAGTTAACAACTAGGAATTCATCCAATTCTTAACGCAAAACATTATAACTAGGTTTGGCGTCCCCACATCTCTTATCTTTGATAATGCGAATTATTTTTACTCTTTGATACTTCATGAATTCACATTAGAATATGGTATTGTATTAATTCATGCATCTTACTATTATCCAGAGGGAAACAATTTAGCAAAACAACAAACAAAAATCTCCTTCGCATAATCAAGAAAATTATTTTCTCTAAGCAATGGAACCGAGACAATGCATTATGGGTTGACTGTGTAACTCCTAAGACTTCCCTCAAAACCTCACCAATTTTTTTGGTATATAGTAAAGAAGTTATCTTGCCTCCAAAGTTGTATCTCACAACCTTGCAACTCTCCCAAGGGTTCTAAGGTAGACCTTGCCTTATGGTTCAAAGCAGGATAGATACTTTGCTCAAACTTAAGGAATAAAGGCTCAAAGATAAAGAAATATTTATCGTACACCAAATTTGTATTAAGCATTAGTTCGATAAAAAAATTGTAGGGACTAATATTTTTGATGTGTATGACTTAGTATTGAAGTGTGATAAATCCAACGAAGAGAAATGCAAACACACAAAGTTTCAATCTCCGTGGATATGCCCATACACCATAGAAGAGAAACTCTGTCATAATGATTTCAAGCTAAAATACTTAGATGGGAGGACTGATGCTATTCCCATTAATGGCCAAGGTTTGAAGCACTATTTTGAGTAGCAACTCTAAGCTATGTTTCCTGTACAATATTTCCTTTTTTTCTTTTCTTTATCGTTTGTTTTCATTCCTATGTTTTTTGTGTCTAGTGATGTCTCATCATGTTTTATGTCTTGGTCCTTGTACATAAATACGACCTTGTGTAAAATAGTGCATAGATCGAAAATGATTTTTGGTGGAATAAAGAGGAAATGTGACAACCATGACACTTGGCTATATGTTAGTTCTTCTTCTTTGTTTTGGGAAGATGCCATTGGTTAAGCTAAGTTTGGACGGAAAATACGATGCATCCAAAAAGAAAACCTTGAGGGAACCTATAAAATTGGATTCAATTCTAGTATCCAAACCCATTAACTTGGTGTTAATCTACTTTTTCTGTTACATGCTTATCCAATCTAGTAGAGAAGGGACAAGGGGAAAATCAAAAGCAAGCAAACCAATATTAGAGATTATATAAATGTTTCTCTGAAGGGGAAACCTCTTCTACTCTCAATAAGTTGGATCCCTCTTCTTCCCATTGAAAAAAATAAGTGTTGAAGCACAGTCCTATTAAAAAAATAAATAAATGGTGAAAGAAGAGAAAGACTTCTTGCGCAGGGAGGTGAAGAAAGTGACTTTTTTGGGGTACTATTTAGGCTCACTATTAGCGAAGCAATGCTTGTGCTCCTCAGTGACTCCTCTAGGGTGCTGTTTAGGCTTGCTAGCAGAGCAACACCATAGAAGAAACTCATACTATGAATATCTAAAACGCGCTGCACATATTACCCTTTCCTAGATTGAAATAATTATGATATGCCATATCTTTTGTGTGTTTGAACCAAGTAAAGGGAAGTAAGGTGTTATGTTTAGAACTGGGTTAGAAGGGGAATTCAAGGAAATATAATTAGTGAATTAATACTTCCTGAAGGGATAACCCTTTAACTGAAAATCTATTCCTAGGCTTAGACGCCGAAGTTTGAGTAGTGTGTCGCCAAGTTTTTTCGCTGCTACAACGCCCTCCAAAATTTTACTACATTCAAATTTTGGAGCATACCAAACTATAACATCAAGTGTCACTTTGGTCTTCAAGCATCGTTTCAAGTCATTCCATATGTTTCAAGTGTTCTTGATCATTCCTAAATCTCATCGCATTGTTTAGAACATCTCTAGTGCACTTTATGGTTACAATACCTTTTTTTGTTGTAAAACGACACTTTTGGTCGTAGTTGCACACACTTTGTTTATTATACTTGGGGAATGTTTTTAAACAAGTGTTTTGATGTGAATTCCTCATTGTTCAAGTCCGTTTAAGTCTTAATTATGAGTTATTATGTGTCACACTTGATTTCATGTCTAAACTCATTATGTTCGCCCCTTGTTCTATCTTCCAGACTCAAACAAATTTGGTTGCACAAGTTAACCCATTAAGGCTAGGAGAGTGCATGGCGCACTCTTAACCCTTTATCGAGACCCCTTCCTTTTTCCGAAGTGTGCCCTGCACCCTCCAAGTGCTCATAGTCCATTCCCAAGCATCATTACCCTTCATTTTTCCAAACCATGCCCTCAAAGAAAGCCTTCCACTTTGTTGAGCACATGGCGCACCATCGAAGCATCATCATGACTCCTTTAACCTTCAACAGTATGCCCTGCTCCCTCCTGGCCTCTCTCAAGCACATGAACGTATCTCAAAGCCCTGAAGCTTCATCCCTTTGTCTTTCAGCAATGCGCCTTGCGCCATCCTTGGCTCTCTTGAGTGCATGAGCGCACCCTAAAGCCCCAAAGCTTAATCCTTTCATCCTTCAGCAGTGTGCCTTGTGCTCTTCCTGTCTCCCTAGAGTGCACAATTCACTTACGAAGCATGCATTATATTCCTTCATCCTTTGGAACTGCGCCCTCCCTTTATCTTCTCTCTCCTGTTGAGCACATGAGCGCATCCTGAAGCCTTGAAGCTTCATCCCTTCAGCATTTCGCAGTGTTCCCTTGCTCCCAGAAGTTCCCCTTCCTCTTCACGAGTGCACTGTTAAGTCATGAACAAAGAATTTTCTTGAGACATGTTAGAATAGGATACATTTTAGGCTGATGCTTACTTAACATGAGTGATTTCAGTCACAGGTATTTCCAAAACAACATGGAAATGATGCACAAAGAGATCGAGAAAAGAGGGCATTTAAAGGAAGCATTCAAGAACAAAGAACACATTGATACCCTGATGATTGAAGCAACCCAAAGGACTCCATATGATCAAAGACACTTTGGAGGGTGAAGACATCAACAACATGGAAGCTGCATGCAAGATTAGATATAAAAGTGGCAGCATTGTCGCTTGCCAATAGAGTCTATGTCATCAGTCACTATGAGTCCTAGTCATCAATCATAGTGACTTATCATGTCCTAACCACATGATGATGTAGTAAGCATGATGTAATTATTGTAAATACAAATAAGTAGAATTCCAAGAGTCATGTGTGGACAAAAGAGCCATGTGAAGAAGTCCAAAAGACATGCAATTACAAGAGTCATATGTAATTCCAAAAGTCATTTGGAAGTTCAAGCGTTATATAAGTCCAAAGGTTATTAGAAGTTAGAAAGTCAAGATTCATGAGGATATGAAAGGTCATGTCTTATGTTATAAAAAGAGCCTCATTACTCAAGCAAAGGACTTTTAACCCTAGCTTCTCCCACAAGTAATTGGAGAGATAGAGATAATACTTTCACGGATTCATTAGTGGATGTTCATTGTACTCATGTATCTTGGAAATCTTGCTTAATACTTGAAGTCATTTGGCCAACACATTTTCATGCATAGATTGTGGATGTTTTGAGACTACTCTTTTAATGTTTGCGGTTTTTGTTGGCTTCCTTTTGTACTAAAGTAATTGAACTATTCCGATGACTTTGGTGCTCAACTTGTTGGAAATGTGTTGTGATGATTTTCATGATCGTAGCATCTATGTGAAGTATTTATCTCGATGTCTAATGATTATTTGTTGTTTATGTGTGTGCGTATCCACTATATTAGTAATATTGCTTTCTTTGATAGGCTCACTTTCTCTTCCTTGCAGTGAAATAACCTTAATACATCTACAATTGAATAGTTCACAATGCACTCTCTCTCGCTCATTCAAAATAACATGCACACTACTCTCTCATGCTAATTGCTGAAGCCAAGGAAAATATCTAATTTAATGTTAGTCGAGCCATATTTACAGATGGGACTCCTACACCAAAAAGTGTGAGGTCTAATTGGGACCTCATATCTACGAGATCCCCTGTATGTTGGTGGGATCCAACACCATGAACAAGTAGCTAGAACAACGGGTAGCCCAAGCTCAAACACAACTACAAGCACAAATCAAGCTAGTCAAGAATTAACATTCCAAGGAACTCAAGCAACATAATGATCAGTTCAAGGAAGTGCAACAAAGCTTAAAAAAAGAAAAAGCCGAAACTTTCAATCTCGCTAATTTCAAACATGAAGCTCCTGAACTCAATATGCAACTTTCAAGCAACAACAAAATTTTCTGTAATAAATTAAGCTTGATTTAGGTGCAACACAAGTTGAGTTGTACATTGGTTGATGAGTTGGTCAACATTGAAAGTTAGTATGATGAGGCTAAACAAAGTCTGGATAATCTCCTTGAATGGGAAAAATATAAGAAAATAGTACAAAATCTATTGTTTTGGGGAATTGAAAGTATATAATTCATTTAACTAGAAAATTGGTTAATGATAATCGAGAGCTTCCATGCTATATTGCATAACCTATCACCTGACCTCTTTTGGAGCCAAATTTGCTTTCAAATTATAAAGGAGATGTCTTTCCAGATGTCAAAGCATTACATAAAAGTTGGATGTGTTAGTGTCAGTCTAGTCATACTGCCATCAGTGATCAAAGTTAATCTTTGCATTTTCATATTAGGAGTCCCATAATAATCAATTTCACCGTTCCGCTAAGTCATGGATTCATTGATGGTAGTAATTCTTCATCAGTTTTCCCTCATGTGAAACTTGCTGATTTTCCTCTCTATGGTCTTCAGTCATTATTCACTTTCATTCTTAAAATCATATCAGTAGGTCATAGGATGGGTCTCATTAGTTTCTAGGGTCTCACCATGGTCAAATTAATGAGTCAAATGTCAATAAATATCAGCAAGGTCATGAGGAAGCCAATAAGCTCAAAGTCACAGCACCTGGAAGAATCAGAGAGACATTTTATTCAGTTTGATGTAATTTTTTCCTCAAAACTATGTTTTGAGGTGAAAACATGATATTTCGCCTTTATTATTATTCATTATATATCATCATGTGTGATAAGTCACAATTCAGAAGCTGTTATCTCCACAAAGTGATGTCCCTGCCTTCAGAGAGTTTTCTGCAGCATGTTCAGCGCCAAATCATCTTCCAAGCAAATCCATCAGAAAGAGCCCAGAAAGAGCTTTCCAACGATATACTACACTTTCAAAACTGACTTCTGGATTGAAATTTATGCTTAAGTGAAGTAAAAGCCCTTATATCCTCATATACCCCCTATTTCCCCATTTTTCCTTAAACTTTGTTTTATTAAAGTTTTATATTTCTTTAATAAAATCCCTTTTCCCCCTTTCTGACTATAAAATCACATTATAAATCTTTAAATACAAATGCGATTATGCCAAACCACTTCCCCTCCATCCCCCGTAGAACTTTATAATAAAAGCTCTATATTATAAAGTTTCGTCGCATTGCAATACCAAACCACTTCCCCACCATGCTTATGATAAAACTTTATAATATAAAGTTTAAAGTTTTTATTATAATAAAAACCCGGCCATCCAAAAACCTTTCATCGCAATCACAACATTCTCTGATCCACCGATCGCACCATCCCCCGATCCATCAAACGCAGCACATCTTTCGATCTTCCGATCGCACCCCTCCTCCGATCGGCGAATCGCAACATCCTCCGATCGGCCAATCGCAACATCTTCCGATCTGCCCATCGCAGTCCCTTTCCGATTACTGTGATGCGATTCATCGCAAGTCCCTCCTTCGATCGCGTCGCAAACCCTTTTCCTCCGATGCGATTACCCATCGCCCCATCTCCGATGCGATTGCGATTGGTCGACCCCACCATACAGTACTTCCACCTGCGCATTATAAAGGGCCTTCCCCTTTTTTAAAAGAGAGTTTTGGTTTTATTTTATTTATATGAAAGACCTCCCCCAATTGCATCGGCGATTTCATATAAATCACTCCGCCCCTCTCCCGATTCCGATCCCCAATTGCGATTGATCGCACATCGCAAATCGCAATCGGAAAATCCAATTATGTGATACACCCGCTCCCATTCCCGATTGAGATTGTGATTGTTCCCATGGGTCCCACCTAATGCCCTTCGCCTCTTCAATGAAAAAAGTGTTTTTTCCTTTGTAAATGCGGAAAATACATTTTTTGTTTTTGCTTTAAAGGGTTTTCTCCATGGCACCTTCTGACTTCGCTATTTTTCCATCAGACATATGCCAATTGCATCGGAAGTTTCGGCCTCGTTCTAAATTACATATTCCCCATTCCTCCGATCCCGATTTGCGATTGTTCCATCGCAACACGTATTTTAACGCTCCACTGTATATTGTATTCCCTCTGCCTATCATCTCCGATTGCGATTGTAATGCGGGTCCCACCTCCTCTCCCTTCCTTCCTATTCATTATTTTCCCTTCACTAAAGCCAAATTTTCATTCTGAAATGCATGTTTATTAATAGGTCAGTTTTATTCAAAAATAATATGGAAAGCAACAGTCAAAGGGCCGAGAGCTTATTTAAAACAAAGATTGTTACAGCAAGCAGCAAAATAGGAAATCTGTTTATCGGATTACCTATTTTCTTTCATACAACTTAACAGCAAATCTCCAAGTAGTCAAATGCAACACTGTCCCTTATTTTTAGAGGCAGATTGTTGTGTTTCTTTCTATGATTATATTTCGGTTCTTCAGCTGTTAGAACAACTCCATTTTCTGTGGATCTATGTTCCCACATTTCAGTGTATTTATTGTAATTGTAAATCATTTGTAAAGAGGTCTAAGTCTGAATAGTCTGTAACTGAGAAAGTAGGGGAATAGTGTGGAAGAACATCTCTGCGCTACATTGTACAGTTTGACAAGAATTAATAAGAGATGCAGCTCTGATTTGTGGGATCCACTTGGTATGAGATTTAGCATTTGTTTTTCTCCTTTGTTTCATACGTGAATTGTTATGTGTTCCATTCATCCATAAACATTTCCTTTTAAATGCTTTCAAGATAGAAAGGTAGAATCAATCTCTATATGCTCTGCCTTGGGAAATAATTCATACTCTGTATTTTTCTTCTATTTGAAAAGGATCCATTTATTGTGCCCTTTTCAGCTCCGCACCAGTCTTTCCATCCCATCCTCATTAAATTGTAATTGCTAATTTTCCTGCCTATCCTGCCCCATGAAATACCCTGTGTCCTGATTTAATTCCCGGTTTCAATTGTCCCTTTTTATCCCACACGTCCCTGAAAATTCATTTATTTTATTAAACCTTTTTCCCATCATTTTATCTAGCCTAATATCAGTCCATTTATTGTATTCCTTTGAATATTCTTTTACGGAGAGAGCCCTCTCCTGTCCTTGTAGGGCTAGCTACAAGGCTGAGCTTGGTCTAGTTGTTACCCTGATTTGCCTTTTGCAGCCTGGGGTCCAATTCAAGTGCTAACAGGATGGATGACAACGGAAAATTTGGTAAGAAGGTTGAACAACTATCTAAAGTAAACCTTGAGATGAATTGGTAGTTATTAGTTAAGCCCCATGGTCATTGGTGAGTCCTCAAGACTGTCACAGATTTGACAACTCAAATGCTACCACTTCTTCAAGCTTCTGTTTTTAAATGCTTGCTAAATATGAAGCCTCGTTCTCCTCAAGAGATGACACCCCTTCTAGAGATATATCAATAATGGAAACAATCTTATGTCTTGACATCAACCTAAAGTCTTTTGATTGGATTTTTATTTCTCAAATATAAGTATTTACTATTTTATGCATAGTTTGTTTTAATTTTTTGAGAGAATATGGAAGGCTAAGTTTCTCCCTTGTTTTGTAAATAAGACTATAAATAAGGCTGTCGAACTCATGAAAAGGGTTTTGAATTTTTACTAAAAGAGATTTTGTTACACTATTGTACTCAAGTCCTTTTATTAATATATATGAACCATTTTGATTCCTGCATGTAAAGACTGAGAGCATAATTGGTACTTTTTCTCCTGTATTTTTTGTTTATATTTAAAGGAATCGATATATTTAAATTGATATGGTCTTCATTGTATCTTGATTTTATTGATGGAAAAATATTTACTATTGGTGTGTGAAGTTATATTTATTTCTAGTGCATTCAACGATTTAATTTTTTTCATATGTGTTCGTGATAAACATTAATTTGATTAGCTATTTAATCAAATTAATATTTTTATATTTGTTAGTATTAACGTTATATCTTGAAAATATTTATTTTCATTCTTATAACATTAAATTTGTTTCACATATGTATCATGATACCTAGGCATAATAGATTACAAGTTAGATATTATATTAATGTTCATTAATTATTTTCTATCATAGTAACCAATCCACTTCCACCCATTCCTTTCCCATCTCCACTTAAGACTTTTATTGCGGGTAACTGGACCCAATATAAACTAGTCGGAACCACCATTTTCAATGGAAAAGGGTCTAACTTGGGAATATGACCAGGTGGTATCCCAAATGTTGATGAAGTCATTTTCGGCCATCAACTGATCTAAAGGATTATCGAAAGGTTTTTGAAGGACCTTGGCTTTGGGGCCATGTTAGGCTATTTTTCATAACTTGGTTTGTTGGTTTTAACCATCTTTCTATGCCAACTATGGTCACTCCATCTTTGATAAGACTCCAAAATTTTTCTCTTCATTTGTTACATTTGGACATCTTAGTTGACGTGGGAAACTCACTCGATTATTTCATTAAAGTAGACATATAAAGGCTTGAGAAGGATATTGTGACCTTTGATCGAATATGTGTTGAAATTGAACTTAACAAATGGTTGATGGACAAAATCCTCCTTGAATGGAATGAACTTTTTTATTCATAGTTGAGGAACTACGAAAATACAACGTTCCCCCATAGGGTCTGCCAATAACCGAGGAATCTCTAGAATGTTTGTCCCACTTCTCAAGGGATCTCTCCTCCTCTGGATTCCATGAATAAGTCATGTGGATGGAAAGATATACAAGTTCCAAAAGGAGGTGAAACTTCTTCAACTCACAATCCATAAAATATGCAATAACAAAAACATCTACAGTTAAAACAAGTCCTTCAACCTCAACTCAACCACATGCAGGGATATATCATCATGTAGATATCGAGATCCATACCTTAAATGGAGATGCACAAGATACAACTATGGTTTTAACTTAGTCAATGAGAAGCAAAAAATACTTCCATGAATCAAATCACTCAGACAATGATAAGGAAGAAGCTAAAGTAGCAGAACCCCTAGATTTGGAATCAAACCAAGGAAATGAAATCATTGTCCCCTACACATATGTTCCTAGTAAATCCTCAAAATGGATTAATGTACAAAAGGGAAAAGGAAAAAAATATATTTAGTAAAATACATGATCATTCCTGGGTTATTTTTCCAGGAAAATAGTAAATGTATTGCCATTGTCAATCATAGGCTAGTTAGTTTTCATGTAAAATCAGGTTAGCTTGTCTCTTGATATTGGATTTGGTTGGTATTCCCTTGGAAATGGTCGAGGCAAATTTCACCATGAACATGTAATGGATTGGTCAGAAGGAAATACAATTTTTTAATTTAAAAAAAAAACTTGATAAAAACATTTCATTAAAGCACCTTGGATATGTATAAAGATAATTTGACACAATATTTTTAAATATGTCTTTTTTTAGTTAAATATCAAATCTCCATTTAAAGGTAAATACTTGATTAAGGTATTGTAAAATAAGATGAAATTTCTGAAGAAAATATAAATCTAAAATGGTAAGTATATTTAAGTTTTTCAATCCTTATTCAAATCTCCATAGAAACCTCTAATTAAGGCACCTTGGATATGTATATAAATAGTTTCACTAAATTTTGAGTTTTGTTTTATAACTTGTAATCATGGTTGTGTTGACGGTGTTGGAAGCTGCCAACAGGGCAAGGGGTCTCCCCGATGTGAAGTACCAATTATACCTCACATTGTTTGGAGTAGGAGCCCCAACCCGGATATGACCGGTTGCCGAGATGGTGGGCTTTAGTAGTGTGCCTTGGTTGCAATAAAAACATATAATGATGTGTATATGACTTTGGCGGAAACAAGTGTATGAACTTTGTGAAGTGTCAAGTGTAGTGCATGAGAAGTTCCATCACATCAAAGGGGAAGAGAGTGGGCCACTTAGAAGCATGTAATATTACTTAACTTAAAAGGGACACACGAGCGGTAAAAGAATCATGAGTTAACCTGCAAAATAGTTCACAGAATAACCATGACTGAAATAACATAACAACACACATTTAATAAGATTCATACTAAGGCAAACAAAATAGTTCATAAGAGTTAGCGTAAATGAAATAAAACATATCACAAACATAACAAGAATAGTCTTACTACATCCATGACATATGTTTGAAGTCATGCTAACTATGATATTTTATTAAAAGTGAAAGTTTCAGAAATATATTTACAATTGAAAAACCACTAGCCCTAATAGTGGAACATGAATCCAACAGTTGCTTCGTGAAAGAAAGATAATCCTTCTATGCTAAAGGAGAAGCCAAGGCTCTCAAAAATACTCCCAAGCTTTCAATCCTCAGCCCAAAATCACCTTACATGAGTTATGAGGGCATATTTATAACATATGAGATGACTATTCATCTCCCTTTGCGACCTTTGGAATTCCTTCATGACTCTTTGACTTCTTTTGTCTTTTTTCTAACTAGTGACCTTTCATATTCCACAATTATGATCTAGGTGGATGTAGGTGGCCACCTGCCTATTCCACTTGGATCCCCACCACTGTCTCTCTCAGTATTTCAGTTTCCTTAATTGTAGCACAATTTACTATTTTTGGCAGTTTTTTGGGTCCTAAACTTTTGGAGTTGTTTTGAGGCCCTAAACGACATTTTTTGGGGAAAATGGGGATAATATCACTTTTTGACTAATGTTTTCCACTTGAAAGTTGTACTCTTCGGATAGATCTTTCTAGCAAGTTATTGTGCATGTAAAATGGAGATCTTATGCCAAAGTTATGACCGCATAAAGTTGATGTACCAATTTACCCAAACGAAGCCCATAGTTTTGGTGCTTCATCTCCTAGGGTTCGGTTTTTGGATATTTAGGGTTTTCCATTGCTTCTCAATAATAAATAGGCCTTCAAGACTCATTGTAACATAGTTTAGAGGCATGTATCCTCCAGATCTTTTCTTATAGATAAGATACCATCGCCTGAGCTAGTTTATTTCCATTCTATTTATAAGCTTATTTCAGTATTTGATATTAATGAAATGAAGTGTTATTTGTACTACATATTTGTAGTTATGGTTATATCTGTAATTTTTTGCATTCCTATTTAAGTTCAGATCAGTGGTATCAGAGTGGTTTTCTCTTTCTCAGTTTTTCAATGCACGTCCCCAACGAGTTCTAGATATAAGGAGTTAGGGATCGAATTGGTAAAAACTTTGCAAGACCAACCTCGCAAACCTTGAAGACCCCCCATGGTAGAAGAGAAAAAAGACGAGGGGGAAAGAGATACTTTCAAAATATTTCTCAAAGAATCCCTCGAGCGACAGAGGAACGCGATGATGGACAAATTTTCCCAGATCCTTCGGGGACTACCCAAAGGCGACACATCTCCTTCCAATAGCCACTCTGGAAGCACCACGTCATTCAAGGTACAAGTTAACTTTGACATCCCCATTTTTGAAGGTTAGATAGATGCAAACACCGTAGATAAATGGTTACATTTTCTAGAAGGATATTTTTCTGTTCATGATTTTTCTAGACAGGAAAATATTACTTTTTCACTTCTCAAAGTCGCCCCCCTTGTCAAGGATTGGTGGGAAACCTATTGTGAGAAGAAGGATGAAAGTAAACCCTCACTATTTTCAGCCGCACCCACTTGGAATTTGTTTCGTGATGCCATCAAGGAGAAGTACTACCCTGTTGGGAGTTATGAGGATAAATACATAAAGTGGACCACGCTGCGACAGGGAAGGTACGGAGACATGCCTGATTTTACCAATTTTTATCATACCCTTTGCATAAAGTTGGGTATCAAGGATTCTAAGCAGAATTTGGTACTCAAGTACCACATATGTCCACACAGATACATCCAGGCCGATGAGATGGATTTCCTAGACATCTCCTTGCTCGGCACTGCGTACTGATACGCTTTCAATATTGAGCAAAAGTTTAAACATAAAAGGTGAGATTTCAGATCTATGAATTCGAAGTAAGGGAAATTTTCCCCCAAACCACAGAGCAAAGGGAAAAGCCAAGGCAGGGTGATCCAGGATAACTCGCCAAATCTGCAAGTAAAGAACAACACCATGAAGATGAAGAAGGACATGGGAAAGTGGTGTGAATTCCACAAGAGCTCCACTCACAACACATGTGAGTGTCGGGCCAAGTAGTCACTGGTGGCTGAGATAAAGGCTTCCAAATGAGATGCATGTTCTGAATTTGACTCAAAAATCGGCAAGGTGAATGATAAAGGGAAGCAGATCATTGAAGCGGAGCCCAATGCCACCATGGCCACCACCAAGATCCAGAATATTGAGCTTGAAGATCCAGAGGATGGGGAACACATCTTCCACTCATAGATGTGGGTGAAGGGTTATCTGCTGTAGTTCATTGTCAACAACAGGAGCCAAAAGAACCTCATTTCAGCAGAGGTCATGAAGCCGTTGGGCCTACTGTCTACAACACATCTGCAATTTAACACCATTGGGTGGCTTCACCAAGGACAAGATCTTTGCGTCAGCCAATATTGTCACCTTCCCTACATCATCAAGCCCTTCACGGATGAGGTACCGTGTGATGTTGATCCTATTTAATTTTGCGATGAATTATTAAGACAACCATAATTGTGGAAGTGGCATGTTGTATATGAGTTTAGACCTCACTCTGTTATTATTTCTTTGGGTAATAAGTTATACAGGATATCAGAGGTAGCCCTGCCTACCCCCATCTCTTTGATCTCTACTAAGAAATGAATTAGGATCATCTCCTAGACTCGAAAATTTGCTTTATTTCTGATTCGATCTCAAAGTAAGGGGAAGATTGTAGCCATATCCATGCCCCCCAGGAAGGGTTCCTCCATGCAGCAGAAGCTGGTGGATATGATTGTGGAAGAATATAGGGACATCTTCTCCTCACCCACAGGGGTACCCTTACACTGTCAGGTTAAGCATTCAATTGATCTGAATCCCGAATCACCTCTACCCAAAGGGCCAATATATCATCATTCCATTCTAGAAAATGAAGAGATGAAGTGGAAAATCCAGGAGTTTCTGCAAAAAGGGCACATCCGACCAAGTTCCTCACCTTGTGGGAGCTCGATTGTACTTATATAGAAAAAGTATGGGACCTAGAGGCTCTGAACTGATTATAGGGCACTAAACAAAATCACTATTAGGAACAGATATCCAATACCATAGACTGATGACATTTCATACCAACTCAAGGGGGCCAATTATTTCAACAAGATCGTTATGATGTTTGGCTATGACCAGGTTCCATTAGAGCCCACAGATGTATGCAAGACCACCTTCAAATCCAAGGAAGGCCTTTTTGAATGGTTGGTTATTTCCTTCAGATTGAAAAATTCCCATGCTAATTTTATGAGGCTAATGGATGAAATCTTGTGTCCCTTCACCAACTCATTCATGGTTGTTTATCTAGACGAAATCCCCATCTTCAACAAGAGTTGGAAAGAAAAATTGCAACACATTTAGAAGGTCTTTCAAAACCTTTGACAAAACAAAATATGTTTCAAATTGGAGAAAGGCACCTTTTGCATGAGCTAGGTCCAATATCTGGGTTACATCATAGTTGAGCATGGCATGCATGTGGATCCAACTAAGATCCAAGTCATTCAGGATTGACTAGTCCCGGCCACTATAACAAAGCTTCACAAATTTTTGGGCCTTGCAAATTTTTATCGGAGGTTCATGTTGGGATTCTCCCATATCAATTGGCCTTTGAGTTTGATTACTAAGGGCGGGTGAAATCAGAGTTTTCCTGGTCTGACTCCCAACAGAAGGCATTCGTTGAGTTGATTAAGCTTCAATAATTGATTTGATGATTCAATGATTATTTTTAGAATTGTTACTTGGTTTAGGCTTAATGATGAAAGTGGATCCAATATGAAATATTATGAAATGTGGTCCACCCTTCTAGTGGGATATAGTAAATGAAGTTAGGGGGTTGGATTTCCCTTCCAGTAGGTGCTGGAAAACTAGAGAAGGTTGTAACCTTCTGCAGGTGGGTTCCTGTGTACTGGTTAGAGTATGCATCAATACAAGATTGTAAGAATATTTTATTTTAATAAAATAAGAAGACAGGAGACGACAACAACGATGGTTTTCTACCACATTGGGTTTCCACCTAAAAATCCTGGTGTTAATGTGTGTTGATATGATTCTTGTGTGTTGATGATCTTTCTTCTTCTTACTGCTCATGGTTACTGCATAATTGACGAATAATGAAGTAATGATGCATTGATTAAAGTTGAAAACATGATAAAACTAATGAAAAACTAGTTATCTAGATATATGTGGGTTTCCTTAATAACAATCACGTACATATGCTAGTTTCCTTTATAAAAATAGTGTACATAAATCAGAATAAGAAATTGGAAATTTGGAGTGAATAAAATAAATTGGTAATCATAAATTTCGTATGCAGAGGTACAAGCTTTAGACTTAAAAAGGTCACATATATATAAATTATGGATTCCAATCCATAATAATTAAATGTCACGGGGTCTAAAAGAAATAAGTAATACTATTTTGCTTATGATCTTCACAACAAAGGTCTTGAAATTTTCTTCTAGCTCACAATATAGAATCCTCTAGGGCTCGTCCTAGTAATCATTTCCAAAAACCACAAAAAATTACTTTGAAACAAATTTCAGATGGCAATTGGGCTATAGATTTTTTACTTTCGTAACATGCTTTTGATAGATGCTATAGATATTGGACCATTGTCTCAATTTTAGATATAGGTCGAAAACTTGGATTTATGTAATGGAATCTCATCATAGAGCTTGGATGTGTACCTCAGAATTTGATTAAGTCACCATAGCGTTCGGATAGGAGTCACAAACCATGATGAAGACATCAAAATTATAATTGATGCCTCTTGAAAAATTGTTTCTCTCAAACTTCCTTGAACCTAGCTTAGATACCATGTTGAAATTTGGGAGCAATAGAGAATTTATAGACTTGATAATTACTCGTGACTATTTATTTTCATGTTTTTAATTTATTTTTTACTTCTTTCATAAGGTCATTAAGAAATTATATAAATTTAATACCTAAAATAGAAGAGAGACCAAAAATTAGGCCATAGGTCAGGGCAAAACCCACAAGGGGAAAAACCATCAATCCCGTCCTTATAGTTTCTTCATCAACATGAGAAATCCAAGTCATATCAAACCTAACTAGAAGATCCATTTTCCAAGTCAGCCTTCCACCATATCTTAACATGAAGTCTACCACAACATAATCCATACCCCACAGAAGATTGGTGCCACAAGAAACTTAAATTGTCACAGATATATAACCGTAGAAATCCCAAACTGTCACATGGATGCAGCCATCATTTTCCAAGTCGACCCTCCACCATATCTTAACATGAAGTCTACCACAACATAATCCATACCCCATAGAAGATTGGTGCCACAAGAAACTCAAACTGTCATAGAGATATAACCATAGAAATCCCAAACTGTGACATGGATGCAGCCATAGGAAGCCTGAGTTGTTCACAAATATGTAGCCATAAGTAACCCAAAATTTTCACATAGATGTAGCCACATGAAGCCTTAACTTCCATAGCCATGTTTCCATAGGTAGCCTGAATTTTCCACAAATAATCTCACATAATTTCAGAGGATGGTGCCTTAGACTATGTCTTATATTATTCTTCATAGACCCAAATGATCTTAAACATACTTAGATCGAATTTTCTTTCCAAATGGTGGATGGACAATGCCAATATATAGTTGTTTCCTCGTGCAAAAAGACACAAATTTTGGGCAAGAAAAATTTTCATCTTGGAGGACCAACTTGGCAACCTGGAGGGATAAATGACATTTACAAAATTCAAGTTTTCTTATTTTTGTAGGGCCATGAAGAACATTCCCTTGAATTTTTATTTTGATAAAAAATAAAGCATAAGGAACATGCTTAATAATAGAAATAAGAATAATTGGTGTGGTAATGAGAGGGTGATGGTGATGTGTAACAGGAGGTTTTTTTGCTTTGCGCGCTTGACCTAGCCGCGCTGCTCTGAGCTTGTGGCTGCAAGCCTACCATGGCCCCTCCGGTCGATTCCACGGAGGGGGCCGACGCCCAATCTGCGTTCTCAGCACTTGTTAAGTCTCTCCCAATTCAACGCCCTCGCCCATCTCTTTCTAAGTTCATCAAGAAGCTGGACGGTCTGCAAGAGGTTATTCTGCCCCCTGCTTTTCCAAGAATGGTTGCTCTCTCACTTGCTGAACAGGGGCTTATTGGGAAATTCACTGGCTTATGGCCATCCCCCAAATCTATTCAACGCTGGATCGAGAAGAACTGGGCGGACAAAGTTAGTGGCAAAATCTCTATTCGCTTCTATGGGAAAGGATATTACACATTCCATTTCGAAACAAGAGCAGAAAAGGACTTAATCTTTAGAAATGGCCCTTATTTTATGGACTCCAGAGGGCTGTACTTGAAAAAATGGACTCCAGACTTCGATCTTGAGTTGGATGTTCCTAGTGCTGTCCTAGTCTGGGTTCGTCTTCCGCATCTCCTGCTCCATTGCTGGGGTGATGACTCGATTCGCGCCATTGGCAATGCTGTTGGGAAGTACATCGATCAGAGCGAGCCCAAGGACAATATGCAAGCATGTGCACATATATGCGTTGAATTTGATCTCAGCAAGGGTCTCCTAGAGGTAATCAAGCTAAAGGTGGATGACTGGACACATATTCAGCAATTGGACTACGAACAAATTCCATTCAAATGCAAGGTATGTCACGAGTACGGACATTTTGCCAATCGCTGTTCTAAAATTGTTAATGATGAAAATGCTCAACCTGAGAAACAATGGGAAACCGTCAAGAGGAAAAAGACTGCTGTTGCGTTGTTAGCTGAAGGTCCTCCCAAATCAGCTCCCTTCAAACCTAACCCTTCCTCCTCGTCGACTCCTCCGCCCTCCCCTCCCAAGACATCCTTAGAGTCTTCCAATCCCTTCTCCTCTATTTCCCTTGAATATTATCCCCCCATTCCTCCAACTCACGAGGGCTCTCTTGCTCTTACTCCCCCTTCAAACCCATCTCCATCATTCTCCCATGACCCTCCTACATCTAGATCAACCAGAAGCTCTTCTAAAGAACACGGTGCCAATTTGGATACTAACAAAAAACAAGGACCAGGAAGGAGATCCACCAAACAACAGAGAGAAGAAAATTCCCAAAAAGATATTGCTATGGGTACTCAAAACCCCATAGAAACTTACATCTTGGGGCAAAATAGCAAGGAAGCGGCACATAAAGATTAGGGAGGGCGAGCAACTCTCCGTACCCCTCTCACCCAATGATGAAAGCCCTATCTTGGAACAACAGGGGATTAGGGCACCCCTCTAAAATCAAAGCTCTAAATGATCTGATAGCTCAGGAAAAACTAGGAATACTAATGCTACAAGAAACAAAGCAAGGTTACCAAGAAATGAGAGGGATTATTGACCGCCTTAAGCATTATGAAGGAAGTATCTGCGAATCTAGGGGAGCTTCAGGGGGAATCGCCACCCTCTGGAACCACATTGCTTGGAAGCACAAAACTAATACAATCAACCAATTCTGGATTAAATTTGTACTAGAGAACCTCATGAACATCCAAACTATTGTCATCTATAATGTATATGCTCCAAATCACTACAGGGACAAAGCGCAGTGCTGGAATTCACTTCAAACTGACATTGATGATGAAGAAAGCAGCAACGTTATACTTGGAGGAGATCTCAATCTCATACTCCACACCAACGAAAAGAAGGGGGGCTATTTTACACACGATCCCTGCAGAACGCAGCTGGAGATTATTATGTAGGATCCCAATCTTATTGACGTTGCTCCCAAAAATCGAAGGTTCACATGGAATAATCGCAGATTGGGCAAAGCTAATATAATGGAGCAGCTAGACAGGATATTGGTGAATATCTCCCTCCTCTCCTCCTTCTCCATGACATACTCTGTTGTTCTCCCCTTCGCAGCTTCATATCACTACCCCATAGCGTTAACACTTGAAACTCACTGCTCTCTAGGTCCCATTCCGTTTAAGTACAACCCGCTGTGGAGCAATTTTCCCATTGTTGATCAGGTTGTGAAACATACATGGTGCCAACACATTGAAGGATCGCCGGGTTTTATTTGGGAAAGAAAACTAAAAAGGACCAAAAGCGCCTTAAAAGACTGGGCACGAAACCACTGTAAGGAGCCGGAGAAAGTGAAAGCTGATATCAAAAACAAATTGGAGCAGATCCACAACACTATAGAGGAACAAGGTCTGTCCCAAGAATCCAAAGCCAGAGAATGTGATCTTTACTTCCAGCTCTATCGTGCCAATTGTATGGAGGAGAAAAAATGGAGAATCAAATCTCGTCAGCTGTGGCTGCAAGAAGGGGACAAAAACTCCACCTTTTTCCATAAGCAGACTACAGTCAGAAAAATTAGGAACAATGTTAGCTCCATCACTGATGATGAAGGCCAAATTCAAACCTCCCAAGATGCTATTAAAAAGGCTGCCTCAAAACATTATAGCGTGATCTTAACTGAAACCAAAGAAGCTGAAGACTACTCAAATCTGCTTCAATATCTTCCCACATAAATTAATGCAGAACTCACCAAGGATATAGAAGAAGAAGAAATTCAAAGAGACATTTGGGCTCTTTAGCCAGATAAGGCCCTAGCCCAGATGGCTTCCCCATCAGTTTTTATAGATCTCACTGGGGGACTATTAAAAAATATCTTATCAAGATGATAAAATGGATCCAACGCAAGAATAAAATCGGAGGCTTCACCAATGCCACTCACCTCGCCCTTCTCCCTAAAGAAAATCGACAGTCAACCTTCTCTCGTTTTTGGCCCATTTCCCTCTGCAACTCCTCATATAAAATCTTGTCAAAAATCATAGCCACCCGCCTCAAACCTATCCTTCCCTCACTCATCTCTGAGAATAAAGGAGGCTTCTTAGCCAACAGCCAAATTTCTGACTCCATTCTGCTTGTACAAGAGGCTATACATTCCAGCCAAGTTAGAAAAGAAAAAGGTTTCATTCTAAAACTGGAATTAGCCAACGCTTTCAACTGAGTAAGACACTCTTTCCTTCTTGCTGTTCTAAAGAAAATGGGATTTGCCTCACCCTTCATCGACTTTGTCTAAGCATGCATCTTTGGCCCTTGGATCTCCCCCCTTATCAATGGCAGACCAGGGCCTTCCTTCCAATATTCTCGAGGATTACGTCAAGGCTGCCCCCTTTCCCCCTACCTATTTATCTTGATGGCTGAATCCTTCAGCAGGGCACTTGAACATAAACGCCGCACCGGTCTTATCACCGGCATTAAATTTGGGAATGGAGTCAAAAACATAAACCATTCTCAGTTTGCTGATGACACCTTGTTAATGGGAGGAGCCTCCAACATTATAGCTCGCTGGTTCAAAACACTCTTAGACAGATTTATGAGTTACTCCGGAGGCATGATCAATCACCTTAAGAGCTGCATTTATGGTTGGAACGCAACTGCTCAAACTCTTCAGAGCATTTCCAGCATTTTCGAGGTTCCTTGTAAACTATATCGGGGGCATTTCTCTTACCTGGGCATGCTAGTGAGTGTGGGTCCTCTGAAAGCTAAAGTTTGGGACACTATTATTGAAAAAATGAAAAGGAAAGGGCAGCAATGGGGCTCCCTCTGGCTTAACCCAGAAGGACGCCTAATCCTCCTGAAATCTGGCCTTTCTTCACTGCCCTTGTATCAATTCACGCTACTGCAAGCTCCAGCTAGTTTTCACCACAAAGTGGAAGCCATCCTCCGTCACTTTCTCTGGCAAGGGGGAAAAACTGAAAGAAAGAAATACAACCTCATAAATTGGAAGCAGGTTATTCAACCCTATGAATATGGAGGGCTGGGGATCAGATCTCCACAGCTACTAAACCCGGTCTTCGGTGGCAAGATAGTCTGGAGGCTCATCAATGGAGACTCTGCTTGGTGGAAGAACGTGTTGGAAGTAAAATA
The DNA here is from genome assembly GCA_034641835.2 of Pinus albicaulis. Lineage (NCBI taxonomy): Eukaryota > Viridiplantae > Streptophyta > Pinopsida > Pinales > Pinaceae > Pinus > Pinus albicaulis. The sequence goes on from CM076581.1 coordinate 859,904,225, forward strand.
TCTAAACTCTCCGAGGCAACTTCTATTAGATCATGATATACCTCTTAGAGCCTGCACCAAAATCTGGGGGTTGTGTAAAAAAGCAATACCCATCATCACTTCAAACACTTCAAAGGTCCCCAAGGGGGGCAACAACACCATATTAGGAACTGATAAAATAATGGGCCATCAACCCATCAACAATAGGCCCGGAACCCAGCAGATACTCTCTTACCTTGGCAACAAAGGGATTCACAATTTGAATCAGATATCCAAATGGGATATTCACACTCATCTCTGGACAGGATGGCAATTCCCCAATATTCCTGAAGAGCTACGCTCTAGCCTGAATAATCTGCAGGTTCATCTCCATGGCATCGCACCCACCAAGAAAAATGATGTGGATTGCTTCTTGTTAGGTCCCTATATCGCTAGTATAGCCCCTTATTATTGTTAGTGTAAACCCCTTATTGTTATTGTTGTACCCTTGTAACCCTGATTTTGTTATTATTGTGCCCTTAAATTATTATTGTTAGGTCGGCTAGGATTACATTGTGGCCCACTAGGATTACATTATGGCCCCATGGACTCCTATATATAGAAAGGAGGTTTTGTGAATTGTATCATCCAGGAATTGTTCATTTATGTAATGTATTGGAGGTTTCCCCCTCGAAGTGGCTCATTTCTAAGGTGTTTATATCTCTTTTCTTCTCTTTTTGAGTTGGTTACACAACATTTGGTATCAGAGCTTTGGGATTCTAGGGTTTCGCTGCTCCAAACAGGTCATCGTGGCATTTTCGCTATAACTTTTTTCTACGAAGCTTCAGAAGCTGAAATTTCTAGGGTGCGAAGCTGAAATCTTGAGGAAGGTTGTCTAAAGATTTCAGATCTTGGTTCGCAATATTTGAGGAGATATCATCTGTGGAAGTTAGGTATTTTTTCAGGCTCATAAACAGGTCATCGTGGAAATTGCGCTATAAATTTTTTTGTACAAAGTTTCAGAGTCTGAAATTCATATGGTGCGAAGCTGAAATCCTGAGGAAATTTGTCAAAAAATTTCAGAGCTTGTTTCGCAATATTTTTGGAGATATGATCTGTGGAAGGTAGTGCTTTTTCAGGCTCCTGAATTTCATCTCAAAGAGGTGATCGTGGGAAAAGTTCAATAAATCTCTCTCTGGAGATTGGATTGGAGTGCCGTCAAAAGTGGTCGCAAGTACACAGCCTTTAGTTTCTTGGATATCAATTTCAGAGACAAAGAACAAAACAGTGACACGTGGCAAGTCGTACAAGTTCGCTCTACTGAACCAGTCCAAAATTAGGTCATTGTGGGAGATTGGACACAAATTTGTCTTGGAGAATCCAAATCAGGTCAGACATGTGGCATTTGAAAGAAGCTTCAGAGGGCTACTACAGGGCTGAATTTGAGATATCAAAGATTTTCAATTACAGAGATAATTCAATTTCAAGATCGAGCTCCTAAAAGCTAGTAAAAGGTGTGTATTTTTTTTTCCGAATTACATAAGTCTTGTTGGAAGAATCAAGTTGAATTGATTTCAAGGGAAACTTTTAGAATAGATATCAATATTGGATTTTAAAATGGCCCCTAAAAAGAATTCAACACCCATTAAGCCTTCAGAAGGCTCTACTATGACTCATGAAGATGAAGAATTGCAACATGATCTATCAAAATTACAAGAGCAAATGCAACAGTTTTCACTCTCGCAAAGAGCAACAAAAAATGAAATGGAATTTTTGAAGAAAGGCATGGAAGTGAATATGGAGGGTTTGAAGAAAGGCATGAAAGTGAATATGGACGGTTTGAAGAAAGGCATGGAAGCTAAAATGGATGGCGTGGAAGCTAAGATGGAGGGCGTGGAAGCTAAGATGGATGACATGAAAGACAACATGGAAAACATGAAGAGTGATCTAAAAGCATACATGGAAGGCTTGATGACAAGCTTAAAACCAGAAATGATTCCTAATGGCGGAAATATAGGAAAAGAACCTCATGATGAGAACAAAATAAATGTTAATCATGATTTCATAAACTCGAATGTTGGCGGGAAGAACCACCATATTCCAAAAATGGATATGACGAAGTTTGATGGAAAGGATGCTGTCACATGGATACTACAGATGGAGAAATATTTTGATCTCAATAATGTGCAAAACACACAAAAGGTACGCATTGCAACTTTACATTTAGAACAAAATACATTTGTATGGTATCAATGGCTTTGCTCCCGTAAAAAAATTGTCACTTGGTCAATTTTTACGGAGGAAATGATAGCACATTATGAGGATACAAAGAGAAACACCTTCTTTATCCAATTGATAAATCTCAAACAAAAGGGTTTAGTGGGGCGGCACATTGAGGACTTCCAAAAATTGAATATAAGGGTAACTGACATTCCAGAGGAACACAGGATTGATCTCTTCATAGGCACTTTAAAGGATAACATCCAACATGAAGTTCACATTCTGGAAACTGATTCATTGGAGAAGGCATTCAAGTTGGCAAGAAAAGTTGAATGTAAAATTATGGTGACAAGGAAGCCTACCACTCAATTCTATAAAGAAGGAAGTGTTGCTACGTCGAGATTTCCACAACCTACAAGGTTGACACCACAACAATTGGAAGAAAAAATAGCAAGGGCTTTGCTATAGTTGTGATAGCAAATACACTAAAGGTCATAAGTGTCTTTGAGAAGAAATTATTTTACATAGATTGTGAAGAAGAAGAAGAAAATGAACAAGAAGGATATACACCAATATACACCGGGAACCACCCCTAGAAGAGGAAGAAATGAATCCGACCATATCGTGTAATGCGGCGGCAGAATTACCACTCCTCAAACTCTCAAGATAGAAGGACATATAAAGAAGAAAAGGGTAATAGTGTTGATTGATTCGGGTAGCACCCATAATTTTATTCATTATAAGGTAGCCAAGGAATTAAATTATTTCCTTTACCCAACACCGGAATGTCAAGTGATGGTTGCCAATGGAGGAACTATAAATTTCTCTGGAAAATGCCATAATATCAAGCTAATCATGGGGGAACATATATTGAATAGACCAATTATTTCTATTCCAATGGGAGGTACTGAAGTTGTACTGGGAGTACATTGGTTACAATCTTTGGGGACGGTAGCTTTTAATTTTTAAGAACTTTTATTGAAATTTTTTTCGGAAGGAAAGGAAGTCGAATTACGGGGTATAGTAGGGAAGCCGGGAAAGATAATAAGCTCTAATGTCATGAAAAATCTTCTGAAGAAAGAAAAACGAGGCGTAATTGCACCAATTATGCTCACTAGAAGTTCCAACATCAAAATCATCTATTTACGGATCTCGACAAGTCTTGGACAATCATTCCAAGGTGTTTGAAACTCCCAAAGGACTCCCACCTATTCGTGATCATGATCATGCTATTCGATTGATTCCGGGAAGTGTTCCTCCAAACATTAGGCCTTATAGATATCCTTACTTCCAAAAGAGCGAAATTGAACGTATGATTGCAGAAATGTTAGAGGCGGGTATAATTCAACCCAATCAAAGTTATTTCTCACCTCTGTGTGTTGGTACACAAGAAGGATGGATCATGGCGAATGTGTCTAGATTATAGGGAGCTCAATAAGCTCACCATTAAAGACAAATTTCCCATTCCCGTGATTGATGAATTATTGGATGAATTACATGGAGCAATTTATTTTACCAAGTTGGATCTTCGTTCAGGATATCATCAAATTAGAATGAAGACTCAAGATATTCCAAAAACAGCATTTCGAACTCATGAGGGTCATTATGAATTTTTGGTCATGCCTTTTGGCCTTACCAATGCACCTTCTACATTTCAAGGGTAGATGAATTCCATTTTCAAACCCTTCCTTAGAAAATTTGTGCTAGTATTTTTTGATGATATACTAATCTACAACAGGTCTTGGAAAGATCATGTTGAACATGTTGACAGGGTGCTCAAACTATTGCAGGAGAAACAATTATATGCAAAAACATCCAAATGTTTCTTTGGAGTACAAGAGGTGGAGTATCTGGGTCATATTGTATCTCACGAGGGTGTTAAAGTAGACCCTAACAAAATTAAAGCCATTAAGGAATGGAAAGTCCCCACAACCATAAAGAAGTTGCGAGGATTTCTCGAGTTAACAGGTATTATCGCAAGTTTGTTAAGAATTATGGGAGAATAGTAGCACCTCTAACAACATTATTGAAGAAAGATGCATTTTCATGGACTCCTGAAGCAACTAAGGCCTTTGAACGTCTTAAGGAGGCAATGTGCCATGCACCGGTCTTAGCTACGCCAGACTTCACAAAAACCTTTGTTGTGGAATGTGATGCCTCAGGAAATGGAATTGGTGTAGTTTTAATGCAGGAAGGAAGACCCATTGCTTTTGAAAGTCGTCCAATCAAAGGAAAGTATTTACAGAAACCTATTTATGAGAAGGAAATGTTAGCAATACTACATGCACTAAAGAAATGGCGAACTACCTAATGGGAAGACACTTCAAGGTAAAAACTGATCATGATAGTCTTAAACACTTTTTGGAGCAAAGACTATCTTCAGAAGAGCAGCAAAAATGGGTCACAAAGATGTTGGGTTATGACTTTGAAATAATCTACAAAAAAGGAAAGTTTAATGTTGTTGCAGATGCACTCTCAAGAAAGAATGAAGAGGTGGAAGCATTGCTTTGTGCCATTTCTATTATCCAACCAGATTTGATAACCGAAGCAAGAGATGAATGGAAGAAGGACAAAGATGTATGGACACTCATTCAAAAGTTGCAGCAAGATCCTAGTACATCCGATACATTTAGTTGGAAAAATGATTCCTTATGGTACAAAGATCGCTTATATCTTTGTAAGAATTCCCAACTAAAACAAAAGATTCTTCTCGAATTGCACACTTCTCCTTTAGGAGGACACTCAGGATTTTTAAAAACTTACCACAGGGTGAAGAAAGAATTTTTTTGGGATGGCCTTAAATTTGATATTCGAAAGTTTGTGGTGGAATGTTTGGTTTGCCAGCAGAATAAAGTGGAAACAATTAAGACCCCAGGACTTCTACAACCTTTATCCATTCCAAGTCAACGTTGGGAGAAGATTTCAATGGATTTTATCACAGGTTTACCTAAGTCCGAAGGAAAGAGTGTCATCATGGTGGTAGTTGATAGACTTACCAAGTATGCACACTTTTGTGCATTATCTCATCCATTTAAAGCAAGTACAGTTGCTAATACATTTATGGACAGAATTCAAAAGCTACATGGAAGCCCAAGGGTTATTGTGAGCGACAGAGATCCCATTTTTACTGGAAATTTTTGGATAGAGTTATTTTCTTGTTTGGGTACTCAATTAGCTCATAGCTCATCTTATCATCCTCAATATGATGGTCAAACTGAGATAGTAAATAAATGTTTGGAAGGATATCTTCGTTGTTTTGTATCTGATAAACAAACACAATGGGTCAAGTGGTTACCTCTCGCCGAATGGTGGTATAACACTTCCTTCCATACTGCAGCAAAAATGACCCCATTTATGGCACTTTATGGATATCATCCACCATCCATCACATCATCTTTAAGGGAAAATTCGAAGGTTCAAGCAGTGGAAGATCACATCGAGCATCAGCAAGAAGTTCTCCAACTCTTAAAGGATAACCCGAATTTGGCACAAAATCGAATGAAACAACAGGCAGATCAACATCGTAGCGAGAGAAGTTTTGATGTAGGAGATTGGGTATTTTTACGGCTACAACCATACAAACAAATGTCCCTCAAGCAAGCAAACAAGGATAATAAATTATCGCCAAAGTACTATGGTCCTTACAAGGTGTTGCAAAAGATTGGTACTATGGCATACAAATTGGAGCTTCCTGCTTCTTCGCGAGTACATCCAGTTCTCCATGTTTCATGCTTAAAGAAGGTTATAGGTGAAAATCTTCCAGTTCAAACAGTATTGCCAGAACTTGATGGGGAAGGGAAAATCATATTGGAACCTGAAGCAGTCATGGAAAAAATAACTCGACAACTACGGAATCGATCAATTTCAGAGTATCTCATCAAGTGGAAGAACTTACCCACTGAAGATTCTACATGGGAGGATTAGAATTTTATACAGAAGCACCCGGAGCTACTCAAGTGTTGAGGACAACACTTTTTTGAAGGAGAGGGGCATGTTAGGTCCCTATATCACTAGTATAGCCTCTTATTATTGTTAGTGTAAACCCCTTATTGTTATTATTGTACCCTTGTAACCCCCATTTTGTTATTATTGTGCCCTTAAATTATTATTGTTAGGTCGGCTAGGATTACATTGTGGCCCACTAGGATTACATTATGGCCCCATGGACTCCTATATATATAAAGGAGGTTTTGTGAATTGTATCATCCAAGAATTGTTCATTTATGTAATGTATTGGAGGTTGCCCCCTCGAAGTGGCTCATTTCTAAGGCGTTTATATCTCTTTTCTTCTATTTTTGGAGCTGGTTACACAACACTTCTGCTGGGACCCTACAGGCACTAGCTACACAGTCAAAGTCGCCTACCAAAAAATATATAACATAGATCATCCGATGCCCAAATGGTCACAATGGAAAACTGTTTGGAAATCAGAGACCCTCCCCAAAATTAAATTCTTCATTTGGGTTCTCTTAAAAGGGAAAGTGCTTACTTCTGATAACCTGAGAAAACACGGTGTTTTTGGTCCTTTCCGCTGCCCAAACTGTCATGCAACTGAGGAGACTATTCAACATCTTTTCATAAATTGCTCCTTCGCCACTGCTTGTTGGAAAGAATCCTTCCAGCAGGATCATCTCCCCTAGGGTTCCCAGAGCACCATTGTCGAGCTCTTACACTCATGGAAGAAGAAATACCCTTAGCAGCGCAAGAAGAATAATGTGGCAAGAAGAGTCTGGAATGCTCTTCCTTACACCATGCTGTGGCGCATATGGCTAGCACGCAATCAAATTATCTTCAAAGACAAGAAAATCGACATCAAAAAGCTATATAACAAGGCAAGAGGACTCGCTCTGGAAACTATAGCTGTCAACTGCCAACAGAACATTGACACGGTTGGACTCTTCGTGGAAGAACATAATTACATAGGAAGTATGCTTGATCAGAGCAACAGGGACCTCTGCAATGGACAACACAGAAACGACATCAGCAGCAATCAAACTTCTAGCAGCAGTTGGAAAATCAGAATGAAGGACAAGGATTTTTCATTCTGGTTAAAAAGATGCAACACACACTATCTATTTTTTGATGGAGCCTCCAAGTTAAATCCTGGTAAGGCTGGGGCGGGCAGAATCATTTGCAACGCCAATGTAGACATCATCCTTGCTTACGAATGGGGATTAGGCCCCCTCTCCAATAATAAAGCTGAAGCTCTCGCTCTGTACAAAGGTCTTATTCAGCTCCAAATCCTTGGTATTCACATAGCAACTGTGATCGGAGATTCGACAATCATCATTAGCTTAATGGTCCACAAGCGAACAACCACCAATTTACCACTCCAGAAAATTATAAATCGATGTCATGAACTCACCCAGAAAATGCAGGAAGCTCGATTTATCCATGTCCTTCGTTCCCTCAATAAGGAGGCCGACGCTTGTGCAAACAGAGCTTGCTCCAAACCTTTGGGAATTCTCAGCAGAAACGCCTTCGAATCCTTTTGTTTTATGCCATGATTTGGAAAAATACGCTCAGTTTGTCTTCAGAGGCAGCAGTATTCCAAGAATTCGATGGCAACCAGAAATACACTATGGGAAACAATGAGCCCAGTCTCAGCTCAGCAAATTCAGGATCTACAGGCCTTGATGGCGACCTATTGCAGGATTCACAGGTTCTGAAGTTAACATCGCATTAGCATGTTTTATAAATGTAGTTTTCTATTGTCACAGTTTGTTCGAATTTACACTAGATCAACCTTCTCAATAGTAAAATACCATCGGAGTGCAAAGGAAATTGGTCTCGCTGATGTTCCCCTCTTTCTCTTCTTTCATGATTATAGCCCTGTAACAATGGAGCTTAGACTCCCAGTTTCCTCTTTTTGAATACAAACAACACCCGATTATGTCAAAAAAAAAAAAAAATAGAAATAAGAATAATATATATATATATATATATATATATATATATATATATATTTTTTTTTCACATTAAAATATATATTGACACATGTATAATGACAATTATGAAGACCGAACCTAGTTACAATTCCAACACATTCATAACGAAATGGATTTCTTTATGACTATGGGATATATTCATTACTTCACATATCTAAAGAAATTTATCGATATTTGTGAGGGAATCTTGGGAGTTCTAATAAGGCACGAAATCATTCATATATATCTATATAGTGTCATGGAAATTATCTAAGAGTATGCTAAGTACATCTCTTTGGAATGTGGTAACAAAATTGCATAAACCAAAGGGAATAACTTTATAGGAAAATGTTCCCTAAGGGGACGTGGAGGTGGTTTTATCTTGGTATTTGAGGCTAATTTTTATCTAATTATATCCACTGAACCCATCAAAGAAGGTAGAGTATTCATCCTCTACTAAGACATCTAGAACTTGGTCAACAAAGGGAAACAAAAATTGATCCTTTCCAGTGGCCTTATTGATCTCCTTTTAGTCTACACATATTCTCAATTTTCCACTCTTTTTAGGGACAATAAATAAGGGTGATACCCATTCATTGTTAGAACTTGGATAGATGTACCCAACATCTAAAAGTTTTTGCAATTACAGGGTTTATTATTCTTTGGGGCCGTTTGATGGATTTGTAACCTTCTTTTATGTAATTAAAATGAGTACAAATGGATGGGTCGATTCCCTTCATCTCCGTATAATCCCATGCAAATGCTGCAACATGTTTTTTAAGATAGTGATCAATTTTTGATCTTGATCAATAGTAACACTGATGTTGATTTTCAAGGTTTTAGATGGGAACATTTATATGGTTTTAGTGATAGGTTTGTTAGATTCAATAACAATTAATTATTTCCATAAATTCCTCTTTTTATTGGTGGAATTGTGTGAGCCAATTATTTGCATGACAATAAGGTACTAATTTTGCAGAAAATAAAAAAATAGAGCATGTTCATTGGCCTGCCTATTATCAAGGAATTTTTTAATTGTTTAGAATGGATAGGTGGACATGTGAATAGGGTCTTCATCTTCGTCCTCCACATGTATGGGAAATTCTCTTTCAACCAATAACTAAGTATGGGGGTAGAGTATAAGATATTTTGGGACTTCCCATTGGTTGAAAAAGAATTGGTTGGGACGTAGACATATGTTTTTTCCAACCAATGTATCCCTACAATGAGTGGATACCCATTGAACCTAGTTTTTGGTTGTAGGACTAAAAATTTAGTGGGATATTCCCATGAATCAATGGAGACAGTGACATCCTCTATCATGCCTTTAGGTTCTATTGGTGATCTATCGAAAAGCTGTAGTATTGTAGTGGTTTCCCTTAGAGAGTCACAGATATTAAGTTTCAGCATTATCTTATTAGTCATGACATCAGTGGAAACACCTAGGTAAATTAGGGTATTTTGAATTAAGACTTGGTTGATATGGAAATTTGCTACCTGTCTTCTTGGATCCAAATACTTGGGAGCAATAGCCTCCCAAGTGTGTGATATTCTAGTTATCCTATGAAATTTATGGTAGGGAATTTCTTCTTCTTTCTCTAAGGCATCCTAATACATTCTTCCTTAATGTATTGGTTATAATTGGGTTCGACATGTAGTGTCATTATTATAACACATGTTGAGCATGTTTGTTATTAAAATTAAGAGCTACAGCTTGAGGATGAAATTGAGATTGTTTTTGAGGAGCGGTGTTTTGAGGAATACTATGTTGTTGAGGAGGAGAAAGAGGCATCAAAGCTAGTGGTTGAGCCACTAGAAGTATCCATCCTTGTAAAAAGTTGTTCCATTGAGGGTTTTGATTTGGGAATTGTTTTTAAGGAGGAACAATGGGAAGATTTGGATATTTCCATTAATTAGGTATGGTCGAAGGATGTGGACTAGGTTAACACCAAGGATGTGACTGAATTTTTGGATTATAGCCATTAAAATACTGTGGAGGGTTATAGTTCATATCTTGTTGGAATGACCTTAGAACCATTGGTATCTTTTGATTAATAAAACACACTGACTCCATACTTCATTATGCTCCTTGGTACATGCCCTCAAGTATTGGGAATGAAGGACACTTACTAGGAGGGTGAGATTCTTTAGAAATGGTGCATATTTCTATAGTATTAAGTGGGCACTCATTGTGAGGGATCCTTCTTATGCATTTAAGGGAAAACTTAGATAATTTCCTTTTTTCTTCCTCCTGCTTTTTCTTTTCCTACAAAGTATCTGTTAGTGTCAGAATATGCATTCTACCATCAGCAATAAAAATCACTCTTTTCATATTCATTTTAGGTGTCCCATTTAAAATTTTTTAATCATTCCATTAGGTCATGTAAAAATTGATTCACTGATGGTAGCCCTAGTCTCAAAATATCACTCTCCCTCACAAATTCTCATTTGTTGGCCCACCTTCATGTCTTGTTGAGCATCAAAGCACTTTTGAAAATCTCATTTCACTATGTCTTATCTCAGTCAAAGTCAACTATGGGGTCATGTCCTTCAAGGTCCCATTAGGTCATTAGGCTTCATTTTTCAAGGTCCAAAAAATGCACCATGTCATCTCAATAAGGTAAGCAAAAGGTGTGAAAGTGATTCAATAAACATTTCATTATCTTATGCAGAGCATTATCAACATGTAAATATGATATTTTAAAAGTTGTAATTATGGTTTCTAGTATGATTTTCATACTCAAATGTAATTATTCTCAAAAGACAGAGTTTTTATTTATTTCATATTTTATGTAATTTTATGCTTCTTATATGTAATAAGTAACTTCCCTAAAAGTTGTCAACTCCAACTTCCATGCCAAACTGAATATCACCAGTAAATCAAAGTGACAAGTGTCAAACTCCAGCAACTTCATCCTGTAAAGAAGAAAAAGTCAAAGAAAAACCATATTCAACATGCTTTCAAAAAGTGAAAAAAAACATAGGAAAATTGGGTTTTTGGATCTAAATCTGAAATAAATTAAGTATTTAAGACTCCTAGACATCAAATTCAAATTAATTTCCCTCTTATTTCATTGAGAAAACAAGTGAGGAGAGTGAAATTTGCGATTTTCTGAGCAAAATTAAGAAAAACAGAGCAGAAGGGTGCTTATCCTCTTAGCACCGTGATTATCCTCTTAGTGCTGCACTTATCCTCTTAGCACTGCGCTTATACTCTTAGCCTTGCGTTTATCCTCTTAGCACTGCAATTATGCTCTTGGCGCTGTGCTTATCCTCTTAGCGCTGCACGTATGACCAGAAAGGATCAGAAACTCATCAAAGTTGCAAAAATCGCCCCCAGACTTCAACAATCATTCTTCACACTTCCAATCAAGCAAGTAAGTGAATTTTACATCATTCTCCTCTTCACCAAAGTCATTTTGAATGTGTGAGTTGGTTAAAAGCAAATTTGGTGTCTTCTTGAATGTGAAACCCTAGTTTTTCTCCCTTGCACTCATAATTCCCAAAATCCCATTTCCCTTACACTCAATACCATCCATACATTGTTAAAATTCATTCCCAAATCCCTGTTATCATAATCCTTATCCCTAAGCTACTAATTCCCAAAACCCTAAGCCCTAGGTGCTATTTTGACCTAGGCTCCTAGATCCAAATTCCCCATCCCAATTCCCAACACTCTTTCACTGCTTTTCCCTTCCCCATTCCTCATATCCCTAAACACTATTTCCCATAAAATTCCCTTTCTCCATATCCTATCTCCAAATTCACCTTCCACACTATCACCTACTTCCCTAGGGTTTGAACACAAATACACCATGGTAACAGAAGGAGAACATAACAAATCACATAGTGAAAAAGAGGAAAAAAAGGCTAGGAGGCCACATAAAGGGGTTAGGATAATCAAACATGAACCTATCAGCACTAGGTAACTTTTGGCTTCTCCAATGACAGTGACATGCTTCAAACATGTTGGTTGTTATGATTTCTGTGAACAAATTCAAAGGGTTCATCATCATTCCATGTTAACTAGGCTCTTCATATCTAAACTCCATAACAACCAGGTTACCCTAGCTGGTGTCACATTTAATATCTCAACTACCATCATTTCAGCTGCCACAGGGATCCTAAATGTTGGGGAAAGGTGGTTCAAAAAGAGTGATTTGGAAAATCAGCACTTTGAGCCCTTTTTAAAACCTAGATACAAGAGTGAGAAAAATAGGATTTTTCCTTTTTCCTACCTCCTGGATAGATTTGCACCCATGATGAAGATAATCACGAAGTACTTTACATGTGAAGGTAGATTCTCAAGGTTGTATACCTATCACATCTGGCTCCTAATTCATTTCATAAGGATGCTCAATATACCTTACTACCTTTTCTGGAGTGTTGAAAATTTGGCTTTTATTGCTCAGAAAAGGGAGTATGAACACCAAATGAAAAGTATTTTCCATCATTCCCTTATCAAAATAATTTTCCTTTACCATCTAAATGAGCTCAACATTGCATGGGATACCTTCATAGCCCATGATATCTTCAAATATCCTCCTACTCTTCATGCTCAAAATCTGCCTTCATCATCTCAGTCATCCACTTCACCGCTATTATCTTCATCCCACACTGAGATTGAATTCCCTATCAAAAATGAGATACATGAGGCAGAGAGGGCTAGTATGGTTGAGGTTGAGCCATTGTTAAAAACCTATCAGAGAGGCCACAGGAATGTGTTTTCTCCACACATAGTGGGAGGGGCCATGTCTTCTACATCAACAAAACAGGTGGACAAAGGTAAAGGAAAGTTGATTGAGACAGAAACTCAGCCAAAGGTGAAACATGATGAAAACCTCCATGAGACTGAGCATGAGTTTGAGTTGGTTGACCTAGGTGATGATGATGCTAGCCAGATCATTAAAATGGCCATCAAAGGTAAGGATTCCAAGATTAGTGAGTTCCAAACTAGTCTTGATAGGGCTATATATGTCATAAACGTTCTTGAGCAAGAGAATGAACAATTGAAAACCAAACGGGTCATTGATGAGGTTAAGTATTACACTGCTCACAGAGAGGCTCAAAAGGCCAAAGTCATGCTAGATGAAACACTGGAGAAGTATGGATTAGTTTATGATGAAGAAGAATAGGTACCAAGACAGAGACCTATAACTAGAGGGCTGAAACTCTAGAGAGGCAAAGGGAAGTTGAGCTTGCTGATTAGCTAACCCTAAATGAGCAGCTTACTATAGATATCAATAAGAACAGGGAGACATGGCTTGATAGAGCCAATAAACACTTAGAGAATTTACGAGCAAAGGAAAATAAGGATAATGACTTGTTGAGGAGGAGAGTCAAACATCAGGCACGGAAGGAGAAAATTGCATTGGCCAAGCTCAAAAGAGCCAATGCCAAAATTGAAGCTCTCACTCATAAAAAGGAGAAGGACAGGTTAGAAATACTTATTGAGGCTTCAATCCAAGCCTAGCCACCTCATCACCACCCTTTCCACAAATTTTGAGGCAAGTTGCAACATTTTTTTCAAATTTGTACATGACTGTGTTTTTCTGCAAATGCAAATATCAGAAAAATGGTCATAAGTGCAGCGCCTTTGGCATTGCGCTTATGTTTGGGGCACTTTTTAAAAGAAATAAAACCACCATGAGATTTTTAATGTCATATACATCTATAAAAACCACTTTTCAAGCTTTATTTGCAGTTTCAGGAGGTGAAAAAGGAAAAAAACCGCCAAAAAAACATGTTTTTGCCTAGGCGTTGTGCTTATACTAGACTTGGGAGATTGCATTTTTTAGGGTTAAAATTAGAACCATTTTCAGAACTGGAGGCATATTCAAAAAGAGGATAGGATAATATTTCCAACAAGCTATCCTAGGCCCAATTTGGACACCAGGAAGGCCTCCAAAAGTCGCCTTGAACATGGAGGGCGCTTATGACAGGAAAATGGCGCTTATGCCAGTTTACTCATTTTTTTGGTTTTTCACTTGAATTTTTGGTTTTACCTCAAGAAATTATTTTACTATCAATATAGTTCATCATGGTAAAAATTATGTAAAGGATTATTTACCTAGGGGTATATTCATTGTGTAAAATTATCCTTTAGTCAAAGATGAATCAGTTGAATGTAATGAGGAGTGAGTCACTTGGACCATCCTACACTTCAGTTTGCAGTTCAGTATTTTGTGGATCTTTTCCTCACCTCATGTATTCAACCCCTGAGGATGAGTGAAGCTTGTTTTGATGTCTATTTATTCCATCACTTGACTCTTAGCAAGGGTTGGAATTAGTTTGGATGATAACTTGTTAATCAAGGAACTATTGTATTGAGTTTGGCCAGCTAATAAAGAAGAGTTGCAACTATTTTTTGGGATACTTGTGGTATGATGTTTGTGATTGTTTTTTTTCTTCAGTTTCATATGTTTGAAAGTATTGTATTCATGTTCACTTCATTTCTATGGTATGATCTCTTTCAAGTTAGATAGACAGAACACATGTTTTCTCATGCTCTGTTTTGGGAAATTGATCATAGTTTGTCCATTTTCCTCTATTTAGGAAGAATACATCTCCCATGCTATTCCTAGATTTTCCTCAGTCTCAAAATCATCCCATCACAATCATCTTTAAGTGATAAGCCTTATGCCTACATTTCCCCATTGAATCCCTGCAACCCTATCTCATTTGCCGTGACCTAGCTCCCTTGACCTAATTTATTAATCCAGTGAAACCCCAACCAAATCAAATAAAAAAAACCCATGCACTCAATATCTAGCCTAAAAACCCTAATTCCTCCAGCCATCATGGCTGTGAACTTTTAGAGAGAGCCCTCTCTGACTTGGTAGGGCTAGCTACCAAGTTAAAAGCTTGGTATGTAGTTACCTCTGTTGGGATTCCTTCTTCAGCCTCGGGAATTTGGCGGAGTGCTAATAGTATCCATCCATAGGGCTAGTGAGTGCATAATTTCTATTTTCAAATTCTTCTAACATTTCTCTTAATTTTAATTTTTATGATTGAAAAGGAAGGATACGAACAATATACTATACTCTTACCATTGTTGCACTTTTTATTACTGGTTGTAGATTGATTCTTGCAAATTTGCTTGATGTCCCCATATTCCTACTCACAAATATCTCCACTTGATAGGAGACTATCTGCCTCCAAGATTTCTTCCCTGACTTATCTAAACAACACAAGTTTGAGTGAGTCTTCATTTAGAGTGAAATTGTGTGCTCTCTTTTTCATGGGCTGAAACTTTTCCTCATAGTATTCTTGAGATTCATTTTCCCCTCGGGCCATTCTAAATATTTCAACTCTAGTATCTATAAATTTGAAATAAGATATGTATTGTTACTAAAGGTTTAATACTTTTGATCCTAGATGGAGATTCTATTGCCTTCCCTCTTAAACCATATTGGAGTCGAATCCTTCAATGTGGAGGGAAAGAGTTTAGGTTTTTTTTATTTAGTTGTATAGTAATAATTCCTACACACAACAACAAACTTAAATAAGAAGGTGTCAATATCTTGAGTATGTAACCCATGGAAATGAGAGAATACATAGGTATTGATGTTCTTCACTTTTTCTTCTCCATTAGTTGTTTTGATAGAAAATTCAAAAATTTCCAATTGTTTTTGTTCTTCAACTATGGTGGATTGAGATGGTGCTCCCTCTTCTCTAGAAGGATTCCCAAATTATATGGTTTACCTCTCCCAAAAGTTTGTAAGTCCTTTTACCTCTTTTGGATAGAGAATCACAATCAACATGTTGTGGTCGATTGGTAGTTCTTAGTCCAAAGGTGGGGTTTTTGGTAAGAATTTTCTTCACTTATTTATAAGTGGAGGCATGCATGCTATCTAAAAATGTAATTATATGATTTTGGTTTATTATTATTATTATTATTATTATTATTTTGTTTGAAACAAAAGCTAATGCACGTTACTTGATGACAAGTGAAGAAAATGCAGGATTTAACACCTCCCCAACAATGATGTCAAAACATGATGAGCTCTAGAATTGCAACAAGAATGTTGTCATCCTATTGCTACCAAATTTAATCATCAACCCATGGTTGATATAAACTAATAGGTGATGTGGACTGTATGTGCAAGCTACAATTTCTTGTCCTTATTGTGCATCTACTTTTTCTAGTGATTCTTACTATTGAATGGAAAATGTCACCCTAGGTCTTACTTTGATGGCTCATGCAAAGGAGAATCGATTCATGGCTGCTATTAGTGAAGAGAAACACTAGCAAAATTACATTGCAAAAACATTTTAATCGTAATGCACTCCTATCTATCTATATTTGTTTCATTACCAAAAACATATACTTATACATTAAATGGCTTGGGAATCTCTCAATTACTCCTTTAATTGCTCATCACTCACTCCAAAATTTTCTCCACAAATCACTCTAGATTTCTCTCACTAAAAACAACAACTTATAATAATACTAATAGTTGGAATATGACAAATGAACCATTATTTCAACATGTATCCCCCATAATTATCATTTGTAAATATTTCAATATCACCTTTTTATTTGGAGAAGTTTTCGTTAGATAGTGCTTTGGTGAATATGTCATCTACTTGTTCATTTGTTCTACAGTACTTGATCTCGATCACTCCTTGTTGAACCAAATATTGAACAAAATCATACTGAATATAAATATGCTTTGTCTTCTCATGATAAATTGGATTCTTGGTCATTTGAATAACACTTTGATTATCACATATCAACTAAGTGGGTTTCTCTTGCTGCTCATGTAGATATTCTAGAATTTGTCTCAACCAAACTACTTCACATGATGTTGTCATTGCTGCTTTATAATATACTTCTATTGTGGAGAGAGGAATTATAGGTTGCTTGTTAGTACTCCAAGCAACTGCTACTAAACCCATTCTGGATGAATACCTAAATTCGATATCCTGTCATCTATGCATCCAACCCTATCTGAATCATATAACCAATCAACCTAAAATATTCATTAGATTTGTATACCAAACCATAACCAACTGTACCATGCATATTTCTTAAAATAATCTTAGCTAATTTGCATTGCAATTCCTTGGGTTTTTCCATAAATCTTGATTCCATACTGCCTACAAAAGAAAGATCCGGTCGAGTTGTAGTTAAGTAGATCGAAATTTTGACCAATTTATGATACAAAGTAACATCAACTAAATTTGAGTCATCATGTCTGTATGACTTTAACCCAACTTCCAAATGATTTTTCATTGGTTAGAAATGAACATTCTAAACTTCTTCAGAATGTCCCAATTAAACTTGGCTTATGACATGAAAATACCATCTTACTTCTTCCAAACTTCAATACCCAATAAATAATAAAACTCACCAAGGTCTGTAATCTCAAACTCATCAATCATATATGACTTAAATATTTGAATTAGTTCAACATTTTTTCTTGTGTATTGTCATCAACATTTAAGGCAATTATCAGAATGTCTTCATCTCGACTCAAGGATATAGAGATTGGGATAAGATAAATTTTTAACTAAGCCATGATCCTGAAAATACTTATCAATTATTGAATAGATGTCCTTGGCACTTACTTAATACCATAAAAGGCCTTCTTCAACTTATAAACACAATATTATTTTCTTGGCACTTAAAAACCCTCAGGTTTCTCCACGTAAATTTCTTCATCCACATAATTATTCAAAAAATATGATTTAATATCCATATGGAAGATTATTCATTTGTACATAACCGTAAATGCAAGAACCATCATGATTGTATCCAACTTTTCCATTGGGGAAATGTCTTAGTATAATTAATGCCCTCCCTTCGTGCATAACCTTTTGCAACTAAACAAGCCTTATACTTATCAATTGTGCCATCTTATTTATGCTTGGTTTTATAAACCCATTTAATGCCAATTACATCCTTTCCCTTTGGTAATTTGACCAAGTACCATGTATCATTTATCACTAAGGAATTCACTTTTGCTTCCATAACTTCATTAAATTATTTCTTTCTTGATGCTTCGGCATAATTCTATGATTCATCCATTTTCATTACTTGTGCCATAAGTGCATAATTCACTATATAACTTTGAGATTTAGTAACCCTTCTTTCAAAATTGATATCCAAAACACTGCTTTTTAAATGACTCCTTTCAAGCCACTTAGGATTCTTCTTAAATTCATCTATCTTTACTGACTTGGAATTTCATTAGTCACTAATATCCACTGCATATTTCCTCAATTCAAACTGTACATGTTTTGGCTAATAGATTCCTTTCTCATCAAACACAACTTATTTGCTTATTATCACCTTCTTCACTTGAGGATCAAACAACCTATAACTTCTTTTTTCAATATTATATCCAATAAATATACACTTCACAATTTTATCATCTAATTTCCTCCTCTGTTCCTTCGGAACGTGTGCATATGCGACACAACCAAATCCTTTCATATGTGCAACACTTGGTTTGCATCTTAAGCATGCTTCTCCTCGAGTCAAATTCAAAATTACTATCATAGGACATCTGTTGTATACTATTGTGTGTATTGCTTCAGCCCAAAACTTATTTCCAAGAGACTTTTCTTTTAACATGCTTTGAGCCATTTCAACTATGGTCCTATTTTTCCTCTCCGCGACTACATTTTGTTGAGGAGAGTATGAATTGGTAAAATCATGATTTATTCCATTATTCCTACAATAATTCAAAAACTTATTTGACTTGTACTCTCCCCCATTATTTGTTCTTAGGGTGAGAATTTTCAAACGACTTTTCATTTCAACTAAACCTTAAACTCAAGAAAATGAGAAAACACTTCAGACTTCTCTTACAAAAAATACACCCATGTCTTCCTAGAATAATAATAAAAGAAAGTGAGAAAATAACATGCCTTTCCAAAGGACATGGTCTCCTTTAGATGACACAAATTTGAATGCACCAATGCTAGACATTCTCTATCCTTCCATGTTCTATTTGAGAAACTATCCTTATGTTGTTTCCCAAAAATACACCCTTCACATACTTCATCATTCAACTTGATATAAGGAATACCATTCACCATATTCTATTTTCTTAGCAGCACCAAACTATCAAATTCAAATGTCCCATCCTTAAATTCCAAATTCTGCTATCAATCTCTTCTATACCATTCAAACTTTGCGAGTTACTTGAATCAAAGAAAAGCTTGAAAATTATATCTTCAGTCATTTCGCCATTTTCTACAAGTGCATTTTAATTTAACTTATCATGATTAGGTATTGTTTATTATAAAAAATTAAATTATAATTTTGCTCCATCATATATCTTACAAAAATTAGGTTCTTCTTTACTGTTAGTGTTAACAATGTGTTCTCAATTAACTTCTTCTTTCCATGTAATGCTGGTATTGTAGTTATTCCTTTCCCTTTCACTTCAAAAACAGTATCATCACCAAATATAACCTTACCAAAATATTTTTCATTAATTATAGTAAAAAAATCCTCTTGAGATGTCATGTGAGTTGAACATCTTGAATCAATATACCATGCTTCAATTTCTTCACTATGTTCCATCAAAATTGAGATGAATAGCTTCTCATTCCTAGTTTCTTCAGCAAATGTATTAGCACCCTTATGTTCCATGTCTTGTCTTTTTGCATAAAAATCTCTTTCAAGGTGACCATATTTTAGGCAATAATATCATTGTGGTTCTCTACCTCTTCCTGTTGGCTTGTTTGGGCTTAACCCAGGTTCAATCTATGCTGTGCAACAATAAAACCCTTGATCACCGTCCCTTTTGGCAATGACCTGCAAGTGGATTGCAGTCTCACTCGAGGTGACTATGGGTAGTTGCAGAACCGGGTTTCTACAACCTTGAGGGACTGCACGATTTGGCCAATCTACCGTGCTGCTATTTATATTTTATCATACATAAAATGGCTGCGTTGTATAAACGATTCACTTACTTCACCACATTCAATAAAACATATTATACAACATCATAAACTGCATTGTTATAATGCACAACTGAAACAACTACTTCGCAACAACTGATATTAAGCAAATAGACAATAAACAAATAAATAACACATAATATCTTCACAAAACTTCTTCTTCTTTATTATTATGGATCTCTTAAGTACAATAAGTTTTATGACATGTGCACATAGTTGTAGGTGGTCTGCGCACTAAGCTGCAGGCTCTTCCAAGGTCTCTACGCACTCAGTTGCAGAGCCTTTCCTTCGCTACAAAAGATAGATGAAAAACTGGCTCGTAACCATAGAACTTAAATGATACCTACCTTCTAACATAGCATTATATCCCTTTATATAGTATTACATCATTACAAAACCATGGTCTAAATAACATGGACTCTATAAAACAAGAAAATCTAACCCAAACCCGCTACAAAAAGGAGGGGCTTCGACCCACCTTGAAGCCCCTAAGATACTGCGTGATATATCCACAATGCTCTGTTGCGCAGTATTATTCTTGCTTCACTCCTCAAAATGCGTAGACTTAGCCAAATTCGAGGCCAAGTTGGGTTGTGCCCAACAGTCCCCCAACACTTACATGTGACTCATCCAGAGTCACTCAGATGCTTTGACCTTTGATCTTTGTTGCTATGCTATTGTAGGCATTCTTGAACTTCTGCAACACCTTTATGAACTTCTTCTCCTAACTGCACACTTCTTCCAATGCTGAATCTGTGACTGGTCTTGTAGTATTCTTCAATGATGCCTCTTCCTGTTGCCGAAGCTCCTAGAGCTTCCCGTCCAGCTGCTGCGACGACTGGAGAGACTCATCCTTCCATGGTTGAGTTCTCTCCATCAAAATTTTCTCTTCCTTCCTGAGTTATTCTACCTGCTTCTTAAGTGCCCTGCCTTCACTAATCGTTGTGAGATTCTGTGAAACTGGAAAGTTCTTCGTTGCGCTCTTGATTTCCTCCAACTGCTTCTTATTTTGTTGGAGATATTCCTTTATCTTTTTTAAATTTCGATTTTCCTGCAACGAAGTACACATCTACAAGGTATCCTCTAGTAGTTTTGTATAGTATACCACTGTCCCGGAGATACCTGCCACTACACTCTTCAGGTCGATCTCCCTTAGTTCCCATACTTCTGGTGGCGTGGTTGGATGCAACTTCATTATAAGATCACTAATATTGAGCTCACATTCAAACTGTACTTTTGCAGCCTTCTTCTTGGTTTTCTTGACTGCAAGATCGAGCTTCACGACCTTGTCTTATACTAGTTCCTCCTCGCAGACATCTATGTCCGAAACTTCTCTGCAAGTGGCGTCGACTACTTCTTTTAGCCTCTGCTATTGTTGTTCTTCCTAGTCCTTCTCCTTTATTTCCTGGTCGAGCTATTTATTCAGCGCAACTCATTTTATTTTTCTATGTGAATATTTAATTTCGATGTGCGCTTCTCCTGCTCCTTTAACTCATGGATAATGCCTTGATGCAGGTCATGCAATACCGGAATAGGAAACACTGTAATGTTCATATTGACCTTATCCCAATTTTTCATTTGTTGTTCTACTTCATTTGTGTCGAACTGCAGAGCTCCGGCAGGTATTTGCATGATCGTCATCCCAAAAGTTGTTTCTATCAATCTCTCTAGTTGGAGTGCTTTGCTGATCAACATTGGTTGTCTAGTTGTATGGGCTAGAAGCTTTAGCTCTCCAATGCTCTGTTCAACTCCTGTAAGGAGTGCGCCATAGAGATCCTCGATTCTGCCCCATGATTACTCCACTACTTCTTGGAAAATTTCCCTGATTTCGTCTATGTCCCCATTAGTAAGGACCAATGATATTACACCATTCGACTTATCATCCTTCTACTTCTTCTTACTCCTCGAGGAAACTTCATTGTGCATCTTCCTTTTGCATTTATCTCTTGTTGTCTTCTCCTTATCCTATTCATCGCCTCCAAGAGGATATAGCTGACCCCCATCATGCTCCGGCTCATGATATTTCTCCTGCTCTTCTTTGTCCTTTTCTTTTCCGCTCGGGCCTCCATGCTCCGATGTTTATTCATCCGTCTGACTACCCTCTCCCTCCTCCTCTACCGCAATCATCCATTCTGTGAGCCACTATTGTATCAATGTAGCAAGATCATCTTCGGTGACTAAGTACAATAGAGGATGCCATGTGTTCATTGTATCCTTCTTGGCATGTACATATATTCTATGGAATTCCGCCTTGAACTTCACAACTGCGTTATACTACTAGTACAGACTTGGTGAGAACTGAGGATGGTGATTCACCACCATATGTTGATCCATGAGGTACAATACAAATAAAAATCGGTTCTCCTATGTTCTCGACTGCTCGGTAGTATGCCACAACAAGGCATACCACACTGCTTCACACACATTTGCTTCTACCATGGGAAACTGCGATTCCTCTGGTTCTTTCCATGCCATCAATGCGATGATAAAAATCAGCCATGTGTAGTGAAAGGATGAGCCTTTAACATGAGCTTTACGAATATCCTCTAAAAATTCCATGCATAGATACCCAGCCTAGTTGTATTGGACCCCATTTTTGCACTGCCCAACTAGTGAAACTACCACTGCAGGGACTTCGTTGGCTCAACATTTCCTAATAATATTTCCAACCAAGATATGCGCAGCGAAGAGTACTCCTTGTTCCTTGATCGAATTTATGTCGTATCCTCAATTTCCCTTGACCAATTCGAACTTGTCCTTCATGTTCTATTCTACTGCTTTGTCTTGATCCTTACCCACAAACTCTTCGGTGGGATCCCTTCCTTGGTATGGTAATCTGGTAATTCTTGATATTAGCATATCATCAATGGGGATTTTCTTTCCTAGCTAGAGGCATCCATCGTGCATCAGCATGAGCAATTGTCTTACGCAGGCAGTGTTGATTGTACTTTTGCCAAAGTGTGGCACATACAACATGTTCAACAATCCAGACCAATCCAACCCCCTTTCCCACTTAAGTGGCTCCAATTTTTTCACTCCACTTTCTGGATAGTGAATTGGATTTAGGTATCTACTTGGCGAAAATTATGGATACTTGGTTTGGTCATTGAAGTCTGAACCTGAAAAATTCAGCTATGGGATTCTTCCTAGTAGCTCCCCCTCAAATGGAACTTTCTCCGGCAACAATGGTGTGAATGTGCCATACTTTGCATATTTGGAGTCCTTCACGGGTTTAGCATCTGGTTTCCTAGGTGGCAAGTATGGTGGCAGTGGTGATGGAATTGATGTGCTCTCTGTCTCCATCTGTTGTTCTTCCTCTTCATTATCTTTGACAGGTTGGGGTTCTGGTTTTGGCTTGATGGGCTTCTTATATTGGTTCTTTATTGTTCTTGCTTCCTTATTCTGCTTCTTTCGCGGTGATGTTTCGTGCGAAAGAGGTGACGCTACAGTTGATGGCGATGTTATGTGTGCAGTAGATGTTGTTGTGGCTTCCATGAGTCCTTCTAGACCTTTCTTTTTGAAAATGTGGATGAATTCTTCAATTTTCATATAGTCGGGAAACTTCTGCAACTTCTCAATACTTAGCTATTTTTGAGCTCTCAGACAACAAAGTGCCAAAATATTGGCAGGATGCGGCTTTTAATAGTGCTCGTGATCTTCTAACCCCATCATTAGATTAGATCTTGTTTGGATTTGGTTCATTAACTGCACATCTCTTCTTAGATCCTTGCCACCCTGTCTCCATAAATGCGATTTTCCGCTCCTCCAACGACAAGTTTCCCTTTCAACGGTCATATTTGTCTTGTTATCCCTGATAACAACTAGGTTTGTCTTAGGTAAGTTATGTTGGGTCATTTAGATGAGATAAGGTTATGAAGTTCATTAAATTTCAAAATTTGTGCATAGTTTAAGGGGTCTAAGTAGTCATTGGTCATGCAATAAATGTCTTATCAAGGGTAAATTTAAAAAAAATCTGATTGCATGGGTAATAAAGGTCATTCTATGACCCTTGGAAATTTTTTCTAGATTCCGTGGTGTAGTCAGTGTAAAACAATCCGATTTCATTACGGAAGTGCATGACAGTTTCGCAGCGAATTTTCCCTCCCGAGTACTGAAAATGCTACGATTATTTATTTATTTATTTGTTTTTATTTTATTTTTATTTATATATTTTTAAATTTTTTATTTTATTTTATTTATTCTTTATTTATTTTTCTGCTAATGGTGGGATAAGTTGTGTCTTTTCATAATTTTAGTGGTCAGTGCACACTTGGTCATCATGGTACTATTCAATTATGTGTCATCATATCTCATGTGCATGCGTGGTAATCATTATTCCTCATATCATTTCATTTTTACCACTCATTTCCTCTTTCCTAATTTAGTTCAATCCCTAATTCGAAAAGAAACATCTTGCCTTCATCCTTGTAAGATGTTTGAACACTTTGCTATCAGTCTTGAGTCTTGAATTCTGTCCTGTTTTTGTCTTAGTCTAGGTGTTACATGTGTCAAGGGAGGTGCTTGCTGTCTCAAACAATTCTACAGGTGTTAAAGAAGAAGCTAATCAACGTTGTGTTTGAAGTTATGGCTTCACATAAAAAGCCAATTAAGGGTGGAAATATGGTCAAATATGATCCCATGGATATGAGGATAATTGCAAAATACCCCAGCTTCTCACAAGCTTTTGCAAATGCAAGTTTCATGCGGTTCTGCCAGATTGCAATGGTATCATGCATAGGTGTCTAAAGACTTTGCTGTAAACTTAATTGGTACAGGTTCGAAGGTGGGAATCCTCACTTTTATTGTGTCTCCTGACACAATTGCATAGGCAACCTAGATTCCAAGGTCTCAAGAGGAGTGGTTTAAAGCAACAAAATTTAAAATTCAAAATTGTGATGAGTTTCTAAAGGAGGAACACATAGGCATAGACATGAGCTCAGGTATTTCCAGGACTTGCCTCAAGGACAATTATTCAAAACTGTTGATGGTGATTTAGAAATATTTTACTTATGAAGGTAGATTTCACATGATATATCAATACCACTTCAAATTTTTGCTTCATTTCATAGGTAAACAACCTCTGGATTTACCATTTTTTCTATTTAGGAGTTTAGGAAAAATGGCTGATAAGGTTCAAGCTAAACCCGAAAGCTGTGACACTTATATTTTTCACCATGGTTTGATAAAATTGTTAGTTATGGAGGATTTAAAGAAGTGAAACAAGGACTGGTCCAATTTTCTATTCTTGAGTGGGTATGAGTTGGATGTCCTCACTTCTAGAAAGACACCTAGATCAAAGGCAAATAATCCAAAGACAGATAAAGAATCTGGCGCTGAAACAGAGGTTGAACATGAGCTGGAAGAGTAGACAGAGGTGCATCCCATAGTTACACCAATTTTTGGTCATCTAACCATTTACATTTAGATGGATCGAAGTACACCATGTAAAACCAATTTACCATAGTAAAATTGCTTTCACTATAAGAAATAATTTAATAAACCATATTTTATTAAGTTATTTCTGGTTCAAACAGGAAACCCCATGAGGAATAATTAAATAAATCATTATTTATTTGATTTTCCTTTAGTAATAATTAATTAAACCATTGTTTAAATAATTTTCCTCGTCATATTTTAACCCAATTATGAGAAATAATTATTTTTCTTATTTTTCTCTAGGAATAATTAATTAAATCATTATTTAATTATTATTCCTTATTAAATTTGACTAAATCTCCTATAAATAATTAAACAAATCATTATTTGTTAAATTATTCCTTAACCCCATTCTTGAAATGATAAATAAATAAATAATTTATTTGTTTATTATTTCTAAATAAAGCTATTTAACCAATTTAAATTCTTTTTCCCTCCAACAAAATATAATAAAATATTCCAAGTAGTTAGATTTAAATCTTGGTTAATAATATTTTATTATTCGCAATTATCAAAGATAATTCAATATTTTGTTATAAATAGGAGGGCTTTCCATTCATTGTTCACTTTGATCACTTTCATTGTCACGCTTTGACCATTATCATTGCTGCTACTATTTTCTTGCTTCTTGAGCTCCCATAAAGTACAACACGTCTTGGGTTTTCTACACCATTGAGAGAGAGAAAATTTTGGATCTGAAGCATTGAGGAAAGCCAAGAACCCATCCCATTGAGGGGGACTGGTAACATCATTCTTTGTTCCCTTCCCAGGTGTTAATACATATAAAATTCTTTATATATCTTGTCTTGTCCATTGGATATTTGGAGCAACTCTTATTTATTTTTACTGCTTAATTGATTTTACCGCATATATCTTGGTTTTTGCTGCATTTGTTTCAACTATCTATTGCATATCTAAGGAATTTAAGCAACCATATTTGTTTTTAGGGTTGTTTGTCACACACAACTAAAGTGATCTCTTTTCATACACCTGCATTAAGAATTTACGCAAACAAATGGAGACTCCACTGTTTTAATTCAGATTCTTGCATGACCAACAACTTCAGTAACTAGGGTTCTTCTTCAAATATTTGTAGTCTCTTGATGTTGTTTTTACCTTTTATGCCCTAAAACAGTAAAAATTATAACTTCCATATTTTTTCAGGTGTTTTCCGCAGGTAACAGGTATCAACTGCGCCAGAGACAGAAAATTTTTCTGCAAGCTTCCGTTCGAGGATCTCGGATCTGGAACTCGTACTTTTTGGCCCAAAACTTGTGATTTCTGCCTCAGGTAACAACTATCAGCCCATAAACTGCAATTTTCCCAGCTTACAAGTCAATACCTGCGAGCTGCAACTTTTTTCGGGATTTTTTCTGTGACTTTCATGGTTTATCGTAAGCACTGTTCAGGGTTGTCTGACCTCTGTCTCAACTCATCTTAGGCCTGGATATGCTCAGTTTATCTTCTTGAAGTTGAATCAAGCCCCTTAGGGTTTCAATACACTTCTACCTTTTTAGGAGGGGTTTAGCTGAGTAGGTAGTCTGAGATTTTTCAATGCTTTCAACCATTGTTTAGGGTTTGATCTATCCTTCTATTAGGTCCCTTTAAATAGGTTACTATCCCATTCAAAACCACCTCTTGAGTTTTTTTTTGTTCTTTCCTTAGGGTTCCCTTTGTTTACCCTAGGGTTTTAACCTGTCACCTCCCTTTTTGCAACAATTTTCCCTCTGGTCTCTTGCTGTTCTTTGCACCTCTTTTCAGCAGGTTTGAGTCATTATATCCTTGTCCCTTAGACCTTAGATATTTTGGCCATTTTGTGTGTTTTGTGTCAATTTCGCCCGCCTCTTAAACTAGTTGTTTGGGAAGCCTTTTTTCAGGTTGAATTTATGCATTTGTAGTTGTTTATTTTACTGTCATTTCAATTTTTATTTACAATTATTCAACAATTTTTCTTTTTTCTTTATACAACCATCCGGGCTTAATTAAAATTAACACACGGGTTACACACACGCACACCTAAAGTGAAGAGCGCTTGGGTTACATCGCCAAGCCAAGACATAGACATCCTAATTAATTTATCTGCCTCTCTGAGCCTTTGTTTATCACTCTTCCATATTTTCGTGTCATTTGTGTCTTGCCATCATAGCGCCTCCAAAGTGTTGATCTCGGAGACTCTTGGGCCTTCATCCTAAGTATCCATTAGGAAGAATCACTCCATCATGTATAATTCGAGTTAGTCCTCCACCGAGTCCCCATACCGACTCTGATTCTGGTTCATTGGGCCCTTCCTCTGATTCCAAACCCGGTTCTCCTCCACCTCATTCTATCACCATGTCAAGCACCAATGCAGGTGTTGGTCCTTAAGCAGGTGGTAGCCTCAACCCTAATGTTGGAGCTTCCTCTAGTGGAGTTGCCACTGAAACCGTTTTGGCTACTCCGTAGCTACTTTTTATGGCAGGTTTAAGCCTTCCAGATTTTAGCCAGTTAATTAAAGACCCTATACTCCACAATCCAGGTTGGCTTGTTATGCCAACTAAGCTTCCTTTAGACATTCCTAATTTCAAAGGAAACACTGGAGAGGACCCTACCAATCACATCCGCTCCTTTCACATGTGGTGTTCGTCTAATTCTATCACTAATGACTCCATCTATCTTTGGTTATTCCAATGTACACTCCTTGGAGAAGATGTAAAGTGGTATGTCAACCAGGATGCTGCTTCTCATTCCACTTTTGTGACTCTTTCTAAAGCATTTCTTTCCTCCTTCCAGCTACTTCTTCGATATGATACCGGTACCGAATTTTTGACCGCATTCCGTCAAACTTCTTCCACTCACCTTTCTGACCATGTCCAAGAATGGCGTAGAAGGAGGATCTTGTGCTGAGCTCCTACATTCGAAAATTGTGTCCGTATGGATTGGTTTCTCAGAATGATTTTTTCTTCTATTGGTAAATATGTCGCATCTTACTTTCCTCAGACCGAGCACGAAGCTCTTCAAGTCACATTGAAATATGACTTGATCTACGCTCAATCTGGTTATGTTTATACCGTTTTACTATATCTTCCTAGACCTGGTGGTGCCAACACACCGAGGGAATCTCATGTTGTCGATAGTATCGTTGGATATCTTTCACATCCATATACTCATCCTCCCATGGGTTATGGTTTCCCTCAGGGAGGGGCCAGCTGCTTTAGCACTTTTCCCCCTCCCTACAACATGTATCCAGGAAAAAACACGCCGTAAGAATTTTCCCCATTGCATCAACTGATGCTAGGGCCAACTGTTGCTCAATTTGCTTACCACAATGTTGCTCAGCCTCCTTTCTATCCTTATCCACAGCCTGGTGCTCCAGCCCCTCCAAAATCAACACCCCAGCCTCCTGTGCCTTCTTAACCTCTGCCACAACAACCACCTCCCCCTTAGAGTCAGGTGTATCCATAGCAGAGTGCGAATAATCCTCCCAATTCCAAGAAAAAGAGGAGAGGAAACCAACACCAACGAGCGCAGGGTAACCAAGGGCGCCAAGGTAATCAACCAAACGCACCCCAAGGGAACCAACCTAACACTAACAACCAGAAATAGGGTGATCAACCCAAGAAGAACATGCCTCTTCATACGAACAAGCCTTATTCTTGTTGTGGTTTCCATGGAAATTATACTCATGATTGTCCCCTTTTACCCCAGATGCGCCAGTTGTGGGGAGCATAAGAAACATCTAGAGTACAACAAGCCATTGCTTTGGCTCCTCCAAATAATCTGCTAGTTCAACTGTCTGTTTTAACTAATCCTTTCGCTCAACAAGGATATGTGGCTGCCCAACCCCCTCAAGGTCTGACTGCCCATCAATCTTCACAGTGTGGTACCATTGAATACCATATTCTCATGATGAATTCTAAAGAGGTCGATACCATTGATTTCAAACTTCAAACTTGGTCGCGCCAATATGACAAGCCACCTTCTAAGTCTGCAACTGATTCCCAAACCAAAGTTTCCACACAGTCCATTTTGAAACCTAATGCTCCCTTACAGGTCCCTCAGCCTCGGGCAGAGGTCATTCCCAAGATCCCTAAAGGTTCATTACTTCAAAATGCTGCTTCTGCCAAAGCCGCCCACACCTACAACATAGTAGATGACTTGGCACAGTCACCTACTGCCATGTCAATGCTGGAATTCCTCCAGTCGTTCCCATCACAAAAAAAAGCTCTATTATCTGCTCTGGGCAGGAATTATGAATCTTGACGAGACGTTTCTTGAATCCGATATCCCGGAGGTCCATGTTACCTTACCTGATTCAGCTAAGAAACTAAAATTTTTGTGCACGAACCACCCTTGTGCTTTGTGTTATCTTTATTGCCACTATTCTCACCATTGTCCTCATCTCGATAAATTCCACGACATCCTTGAGGCTGTTCGCCGAATCTAGGCCAAACGTAGTGGATCCTGTACTCCTATACTCATGAGTTTTGCTTCTGCAGAACTAGAGGAAATTTCTGAACCCATCGTGATATCTCCCCCCCAATGTCGAGATGAAGAAACCTGCAGCCACTATCCTCTATCTGTTATCATCCATGAGATCCATGGTGGAAGACCCCTCCGGGGTATCCCCTTCTGTTTCGACTGAACCTCCTTCGACGATCACCTTGGGGTCAACATCGATAGATGTTTCATCTACTAGCTCTTTGTTTACCTTCAGTAGCGATGCGTGAGTGAACCATATCTCTCATGATGATGTGTCAGGTAGCCCTGCCGGGTCATGTGGTCTTTCTTTCACCAGTTCCCCCATATTTCATTCTAATGAAGACATCATGGAAGTAATGACCAACCCTGACTTTCCCTGGGATGATGTGCACCACCGTGCGTACTTCCTTCTACAACAGTCCCATGACCAGTATGCTGTGGAGTCTAAAGACTTCATCTTGGTTGAGGTTGATTGGTTTAGAAATCCCATTCCTACACTAGATGCTTTTGAAGAAGGAAATATGGCCAACATATCTCCTACCATTAAAATTAACATTTACGATAAACCAGGGGTAGAATAAAACATTACCTTGTGGGCACATTGCACCTCGGAAGAAATTGAGGCTTACACCAAGATATTCAAGGAATTTCGTGATGTTTTCACCTAGTCCTATTCAGAGATGCTCGAACTTGATCCCGCCATTGTCAAACACCATATCGATACATGGCCCGATGCCAATCCTATCTGTCAAAAGTTGAGACCCATTAATCCTTCCAGACAAGAGGTTATAAATGCCAAAATTGATAAGCTCAAGTAGGTTGGTTTTATCTATACCATTGAATACACCACTTGGGTCTCCAACCCTATTCCCGTTCTCAAGAAACAAGGCACCGTACGTGTCTGCACCGATTTTCGCGACCTAAACAAATATTGTCCCAAAGACAACTTCCCCACACTGTTCATTGACCAGATTATCGATGAGTGTGTAGGGCATGAGGTACTATCCTTTATGGATGGTTTCGCTGGGTACAACCAGATTGTTATCCGTCGTGATGATCAGTTGAAAATTACGTTCATTAGTCCGTGGGGAACTTTTTCTAATAGGGTCATGCCGTTTGGCCTAAATAATGTCAGAGCCACCTTTCAGTGGGCCATGTCATATTGTTTCCATGACCTGGCCCATATTATCCTTACCTACCTTGACGACCTCACTGCTTGTTCTAGGCATCAGGCACAAGACATTCATGATTTGTGTATCGTCTTTCTTCAATGTTGCAAGTATAATATCCACCTCAACCCTCTGAAATATGTCTTTTGTGTTTCCGTCGGTTGTCTCTTGGGCTTCATTGTGTCTAAAGATGGTATAATTCTTGATCCTCTCAAAGTTCAAGCCATTCTTGAGCTTCCCATTCCTCATACCTTGCACCAGTTACAAAGCCTCCAAGGCAAAGCCAACTTTATTCATCAATTTGTCCCTAACTATGCCAGTACCGCACATGGGTTTCTAAGGCTCCATCGATCTAACATTCCATTCGTTTGGGATGAATATGCTCAAAATTATTTTGATGCCCTGAAACACGCTCTCACTTCTGCTCCCTTGATTAGTCCTCCTAAATTTGAGAGGGATTTCATCTTGTACATCTCAGTGTCCACCTATTCGGTCGCTAGGGTCCTTATTAAGGAAGATGACGCTGAAAAAAAAAAATGTTATCTATTATGTCAGTAAGAACCTTGTAGGTCCCCCTGTGTCCTATTCACATGAAGAGAAATTGGCGATGGTCATTATGTTCTCAGTCCAAAAACTTCGTCATTACATCCTTACGCGTTCCACTAAGGTCGTGACCAATTCCAACCCTATGGCCTTCCTATTAAGTAGACGGGTCATCAATGGGAAGTACGCTCGTTGGGTCATTATCCTCTAGGAGTTCAATCTTGAATTTGTCACACCCAAGAGTAAGAAAGGTTTAACCCTTCCTGAACTCATTTCTGAATTACGTACTGCTACGCAAGATCCATTGGTTAATTACAATTTACCAGATGAACACTTGTTTGCTATTACTTCGGAGGATCCTTGGTATGGCAACATCCTCACCTACCTACGAACCCAAAAGTTTTCCTCTCACCTTGATTGTGATGCACGACGGCATATATGACACCAAGCCCCTTGCTATCTTCTCAGTGGTGACTATCTCTATCATCGCGGTGTGGATTCTGTCCTTCATCATTGTCTCACGAATGCTGAAGTTGAGTAAGTCCTTAATGCCTGCCATAGTGGCGCTTGTGGTGGCCACCCCTTTGGTTTAGCCACTGCTCAGAATGTCATGTGCGCTGGGTAATTTTGACCTTCTCTCTTTGGTGATTGCATTGAAGTAGTCAAACACTGTTCAAATTGACAATTTTCGCCCCAAAGGAGCAAGCTCCACTTTCTCCCCTCCATCCTCTCATATCAACTGGTCCCTTCTGTAAGTGGGCCATTGAATTGATGGAGTGTCGACCTCCATCTACTGGTAACCACAAATATATCATTGTGGCGGTTTATTACTTTACCAAATGGGCTGAGGCCATGCCAACAATCAATAACACGACAATGACCGCATCCCTATTTTTCTTTAACCATGTTATCGCTCGATTTAAGGTTCCAAAACAATTGGTCTCTGACCACGGTCAACATTTTGAAGATGAGATATGGCTTGAGATATCCTCGCTTTTGTGCTTTAAGCACCAATAATAATCATCCTATTATCCTCAAGGTAATGGTCAAGTTGAAGCAGTCAATAAAATCCTTAAAACTATGCTTCAATGAACGGTGAACAAGCACAAAACTAGTTGGCACCTTATGCTCTTCCCTGCTCCTATAGAACTTCCGTTAAAACCACCACCAGGCTTACTCCTTTCCACTTTGTTTTTGGCGAGAATGCGGTTTTACCGATCGAGTGTGAAATCCCCTCCCTTCACCTAGCCGTCAAAATTCTCCTTGACACCCAACCTTTAGAACAAAGACTTATCATGCTTGAGCGTGCTTCCTGTTATCACCCAATTTTTTTTTTCAAAACATCATTATGTCAAATCTGTTTTTGATCATGGTCTCAAAAAGGTTTGAAAGTCATTTTAGGATTTGCTTAAGGGTAGGTCATAGTTTTTATAAGTTTAAAGGTCATCATTTGAATTCAAATAAGGTCTTTATAGGTCCACTCCATGATCAAATGCTCACATTTTCTATTTAGAAGTCATTCCATTAGTTTCCAGGTTAAATTCCTGCAATTAGCCAAGAATCCTCCGTTTCGTAGAGCCGCTAGTTCAAAAAAGAGGTTTTGCGCTACAAAGGTGCTAATACTTTCGTAGTGCAAACTGCGAAAAATACACTGTCGGCGCTACGAAAGCACAGTTTCTTAACCGTCATGTCAATCAAGCCAGAATCTGTTAGAAATCTGTTAAGAAATGATAGGATAAGGGTATGGTGAGTCAGTTAGAGGTTAGATTCAATGTACTTACCCATCTCACAGCCATCATCATCAGGATAGAGGCATCATTCATTCATAAGGTGAGATTTCAAATTCAAAAGAATCTTGCCTAATTCGGTCATCCTAGTTTTCATATGCCTACACACAACTGTCTAAGCTCTAAATTAGTTAAGCTAAGCCTGTGGTTGTTCTATACCAAGGCTATCTTCAACATAATCAAGCGAGGCAATTCATTTATAATCAAGCGAGGTAGTTCATTTATTTCAAGCGAGGTTTTTCATTTCTTGATCAAGCGAGGCTGTTTTACATATTTTAGAGAAGCTGACAGGTTTTAAAAGAAGCATGGTAGAGGAGAAGAAAGTCCACAGAGGGGGACATTGTTTAAGATATGAGTATGAAAATGTGAAGGCTATAGTTGAGGATAAAAAAGTGATGGAGGCTTTTAGCAAAGTAGGCTGTCTCTGGTTTTGTGAAAAGCTACAGGGTTGCCACACTCATGTGTCTAAAGAGTTTGCCTTACACTTCAGTGGAAAAACTACCAAATTTGGCATGTTAAATGTGCCAGTCACACCTGAGATCATTGCTTCTATAACATAAATTCCAAGGGGACAAGAGACTTGGTTTAAAGGTTTTAAGTTTGACATGGAACCATGTAAGGAATTCATGAAACCTGAATATGAAGATATGGACCTGAACAATGAAATACCTAGAAGTTGTATCAAAGACGCCTATGCCAAGCTGCTGTTCAACATTAAAAGATACTTTACACGTGAAGGCAGGTACCATAAAGTTTATACTTATCATTTCAAGCTTCTTTTGCATTTCACAGGTATGATATCACTAGATTTTCCCTTCTACTTGCATAGAAGCCTTGCCAAAATGTCTGATAAAGTACAAGCTAAGTATGATGGTTGTGAAACAGCTTTGTTTCACCATGGTTTGATAAAGCTATTGGTTTTGAATGAGCTTCAGAAAATAAGTAGAGATTGGTCTCCCTTTTTTTTTTATGAATGGATTTGAATTGGAGAACCTAACCCCAGCTAGAAACCCTAAACCTAAAGGAACTACTTCAACACCAGTAGTAGAGTCTAGTCAGCTTGTGGTTGCAAGAGCAAAGAGGTTTGTAAAGTTGAAACTAAGGAAATAGGTTGAAGATAGGATATAGAAGATTAAATTTCTTGTTGCAGAAAATCCATCACCTGCAAAACAGAGGTCAAAAGGTGTCAAAGAGGCTAAACAAAAACAAGTGGCCAGCAAGCAGGTAATCCAGAGAGTGACAAGACTCCCAAGCAGTGGCATCAAAGGGAAAAAAAATTGTTTTAGGTACAGAGGAAAACGCAGTGATAAAAGGAAATTTAGATGACATCCTTCATGCAATTGATGTAGAGGAATCACCCATTGTGCAAGCTGATTTCATTGGAGTAGATGAACACAAACATAAAAGGGTTAATTCAACTAAAAAACTTGAATTTGAGGGTGAAAATGTAGCCTTTATCTTTCAAGCAAGGAAGCCTTTAACTAGGCATGCAAAGAAACTCAAGGAGGGTAGTAAAGAGGTCCAAGAAACTGTTGAAACGACCAGAGTCCCTGAAGAGGTGGTTGATCTCTCATCACTAATAGTGGAGCATGCAGCCAACAAGATAATGAAGGGAAAAGAACACATGGTAGAGAGTCAACATCTTGAAGAGAGATTGAAGCTAGAAAACCAAGAGATTGCAATGATGAGGAAGAGGGCTAGAAAGCATATCATTGAGAAAACAAAATTCAAGAGAATGAAGGTAGTATGGGAAGGCCAAACTGGTTTTAGGTCTGAGATTCCAAGTAGTGCAGAACAATTTTTCACATGGACAGTGCCAACTATAAAAGAAGCTAAATTTGTTAGAGTAATCAATAACCACTTGAGAGCCAGTAATAGAAGACTAAGAGGTCAAGTAGAATATTTGGAGCTACAACTGAAACTGTCTTAGGATGAACTAAAAAACAAAGGTGCATAATGACAAATTCAAAGGCAAAATCAAATGGAAAATAAAGAATAAATCTTATGAAAGTTGTGTTTGTAGTTCATATGGCTGATTGTTTGTATGAAACCAGTGTTTTTTTGAAGTTTTGGCAAAATTTTGGTTTGAATTTTGAAGAAATTTGGACAAAACTGCTCACTCAGCAGTTTCGTAGCACAAACAGTGCAAAAAGGGTGAAATGTGTTACGAAACTGCTGTAGCAGCTTTTTTCACCATTTTCCATCCATTTTTGAAGGGAAGATCTGTGTATTTTGACTCGAAATTTATAGGGAGGATGTGTTAAGTAAATATGAAGATAAATCTAGAAGAAATAAGCCAAAGTTTTGAAGGAAAAAGGGCAAAAACACTGCGCTACGAAACTGTGCTGTTTTCGTAGCGCAATTCTGTTTCTACTATTTTGGACAGTTCGATGGTGATTTTGTACAGCTGGCACTTAAGGGTTATTTTTGGCATATGTTTTTTTCAATTCCTGAAAGTAAATACATTCGAAGTCATGGGTTAATGATGGTCAGAGTGTCTCAAGAACACAAAGGATCCAAAGCCTAGAAAACAGGGGACAATTTCCTAGTTTGCAGGAGATCAACATTAAGGTCATAAAGTGCTAAAGATTATCATCTGGATTCAACCTTATGGGAATACAGTTGGAAAATGATGTAATCTAGTTTAGATAAGGTTGTTAAGAGTAGAGTTAAGGAGTTTGAGTCCTGTTTGTAGTAGGACTATTCATTAGGTTTGCAGCTGTCATTTTGTAATAAATACCATGTCTCATGGTTAGGCAAGGTGTCAAAAAGTAGGAATTCGATGTATCTAGATGAGGACAAGGTTATCCTATGATTTTAAATGATCTATAAAGATGAAGAGGTCGAAATGCTAAGGGTTGGACATTTTTTAGCAATAAGACTATGTTTACTATAAGTGACTGTTTTCAGGTTAATACATAGTTTTCTACTTAGCCAACTCAAGATTCATAAAGAGTTCTAGTATGCTCTTGTTCTGATGGCATATTTTTAATATCCTATTGCAGTGGTGTTTTCTTATGTTACTCAGAATTCATCATTGATGCTCTAACTTCCTTCATAGATAAACTAACTATGTGTTTTACAATTTCACATATGTATTCCTTGACTTGAACTCTAATATGCCTTGACTTCCATGCTAAGTAGGTTGTTTGGTTTTTCTGAAGCTATTATGACTCCATAAGCCCAATGTGCACTTGCTAATGTGATTTACAACCAATATCTATTTTTACCTGATTTTTACCCCACACAGAGTTAGCCATCTATATTACTATTAAAAATCATTAACCCTTGAGAGAGCCCTCTCAGGTTGAGGAGGCTAAGCCTCAATCAAAATATTGGTTTGAAACAGTTACATGAGATTAACTTGATTGGCAGCCTATCAGGTCTGATTTTGTGATAAAATTTTGGTGCGTCTGCCAGGAGTCTGAATATTATACTTTCCCGAGATTTTGAAGCTGAAATTCTGAAGGTAGCACGAGCTCAGAAAGTTTTTCGAGGCTACATCTACCTTGGTGACTTCATTTAAAGTTTATATGATTAAAGGTGGCTTCGAGAATGAGATATACGAGGAGTAATCTTGACCGAGATCCACCTACCATCGTGGACAATCCAACACCATTTCCAGTGGTAGTAAAGGCATTTTTGAAATATCAGGTACTCCATCACATTCGAAATCCTTGTCCTCTGAAATTTTAAGAAGTCCTGAAGATAAAAGAGTTGATGATAAAATTCAGGAGGTTTGTTTAGATCAGAAAGTGAAAAAGAGCTAATTTAAATTATCTTAGAATTGAATAAGAGAGGAATTGACACATCAACTCTAGTAACACAGGAAGACAAAGAAGAATTTTGGGAAGCTGTTACTTCTGAGTTGTTGTTGGAAAAAGAGTCTTTAGATAAATTCAAAGAGCTTGAACCTTTTGAAGTATTGTTGAAAAACAAAGCTGGTTTGACCCTTCCAAATTGGAGTTCAATTATCAGTGAACCACAAAGACCAAATAGTCCTCCTCATAGCAGTTTTTCATCCTCTATTCTACCATCCCTAAAACTACTACAGTCCCTTTAACCATGGCTGGAAATCCACCTACTGCACCTGCTAGATATGTACCTCTTGCTCTTCCTGCTATTTTACATGACCTCCCTAGCAAATATGCTACTAGAATCAAAACCCGGGGGAGTGATGAAGACATTACAACAGAGGATCATGTGGATCAATTTAATGATTTTATAGACAGGGAGGAGGTTGATGATGAAGATGTTAAGTTGAGGTTGTTTGCTCAGATTTTTACTGGTGAGGTTAGGAAGTGGTATAAATCTCTTACTCCTGTAAGTATTCATAATTGGAATGAATTTTAAGATGTTTTCCTAAGAAAATGGGGAAATAGAACTAATCCAGTACAAGCCCTCACTGAATATAGTAATTTGAAGTGAGAAGCTAATGAATCTATCCAAAACTTTTCAAAAATATTTAATAATGTGTTAGACTCTATTCCAGCGCGTTTGAAACCACTAGAAGCCTTAGCTCAAATGAGGTATGCTGAAGCTTTTGAATATGAGTTTTCTATATTGTTGAGAGACAGAGAATCCCCTACACTTGCTGAAATGCAAAGTGATGCAGTGAAGGTGGAGGTTAACTTGATAGTAGCTAAAAATTCAAAAATGGGTAAAGCTAAGTTGAAAGAAGAAGAGAAAAATTACTCCTCTACCTCTCAGGATAAGCTGGATTCAATGATGAAAACAATGGAAAAGTTGATGGATAGACTAGCCCTTGGGAATACCTCTGCTCCTCCTACACAACATGAACCTCAATTTAGAAACCCTCTGTTCAGGAGACCTTAGAATCAGTAAAGACCAAGAGAGAATAGAAATCAATAGCCTCATCCTCCAGTGATACCTCCTTTTCAGCAGAATTTGGTTGATGAGGAAGATGATCCCAAAGTTCCCGAGGAGTGTATTCATTGTTTTGATGAAGAAATGTTAGGAATTTTCTTGACTAAAGAAGAGCATGATCAATAAGATCAAAACAATCATGAAGAGGAAACATCAGATTATCTAAAGGGATATCAACATGCTATTTTTGAGATGCAGAAACAATATAATCTCAGAAATAGGAATGTGCCTATCATTGCAAACAAAACACAGCCTAAGAAGGATACACCTAAGGTTGCTGATGGAAAGAAGGATACTCCTAAGGTCTCTGAAGGTAAGAAATATGCGTCAGCTGTCCCTCCTATCAAAGAAGCTGAAAAATCTGTTTCTATTTTCAATCTTGAGAATGAAATTTCTAAGATAAAAATATCAGTCCCTTTTGGTGAGATCCTCAAGGTAGATGAATATAGAAGAAATATTGTTAAAATTTTAAACTCACAATCATGAGCTGCTGATATATTGAATGTATTAGAAGATCATCCAACCATATATTTGGGTCCAAGACTAGAAGATGAACAAAATGAGGAGGTCCCTCCTTTTTATGTGAGCCTTAGCATTCATGACATGACATTGCATAATGCTATGTTGGATTCAGGAGCCTATCACAATCTTATGCGCAAAGTAATCATGGAAAGAATGGGGTTAGAAATAACTAGGCCATATAAAGACTTGTTTTCTTTCGATTCGAAAAGAGTTCAATGCATTGGTTTAATCAAGGATGTTGTTGTTGGTCTAACGCAAGTTCTTGCTAAGACTGCAGTCATGGATATTGTAGTAGCAGACATTCCACCGAAGTTTGTTATGCTGTTGTCAAGGTCATGGGCAGTGAAAATTAAAGGTACAATGCAGATGGATCTTACTTATGCTACCATTGCTGTCTTTGGGGAGCAAAGAAGGTTGTATTGAGAGACAAGAATGACCTACATGGTGAGTAGTAAAGACAAACCCCAAAAATTTCCAATTTATGCTCTTGATACTGAACTTGGTTCTGCTATTCTTTTCAATGAGTTGACTAATGAAGCAGAAAAGGAGAGGAAAGCAAAAAATATGAGTTCTGAAATTCAGCAGTCTAAAAATTAGCAAACAGAAAATCAACAAGTCAGCGATAAGGAGGAAGAAGGTTGGTGGTCATTGCATTTTGATGGATCAACAGGTAGAGAAAGAGCAGGAGCAGGGATTTGGATCAGTAATACAAGTGATGAGAGTGAGTTCTTTTCCTATAAAATGAATTTTGACTGCACGAACAACATGGCTGAATATGAATCCTTGATTTTGGGTCTAGAAGTTTTGAAAAGAATGAATGCTCCAAACATTTCTGTTTTTGGAGATTCAGAATTAGTCATTAAACATGTTGAGGGTGTTTATAAAAAAAAAGACACAAGGATGAGAGCTTATAGGAATTTGGTTTTGGATATCTTAGAAAACTTTCAAGCCTATTCATTCATGGTCAAAACTAGAGAACAAAATTCCATTGCTGATTTTCTTGCTGTCTTTGCAAGTATTTTCATTATTCCTATGCACTCCACATAAAAGTATGAGGTTGAGATTTTCCATAGACCAGCTATCCCTGATAATATTACTCATTGGCAAGTTTTTGAGGATGATCAACAGGTGAAGAACTTTATTGAGCTGAAAGAAGAGTTTGAAAATGTACAAGTAGATCAGCAAAACATGTTGGCTGAATCTAAAGGGAATTCTGAAGTTTTACAACTAAAGAAAAATTCCATACTAAAGGGACTCGTACCTCTAGAGAAACTTTTTGATCAGAATGATATTTTTAAATCAGCGAAAATACAAGCTGATGATGAAGAAGTTGAGAGCTGTAACCTTGGTACAATAGCTATTCCAAAAATGATTAAACTTTCAAAGTTCCTTTTAGCTGATATGAAATTTAAGTATGTTGAAATGATGAAGAGATTCATAGATGTCTTTGCTTGGAACTATGTTGATTTGAAAGAATATGATCCCACTATTATTCAGCATACTATTCCCATAAAAGAAAATGAAAATCCTTTCAAGCAAAAGTTGAGGAGGATCAATCCACTTCTCATGCCATTGATTGAGAAGGAGGTCAAAAATATATTCGATGTTAAAATCATTGTCCCAATCAGATTTTCAAATTGGCTTGCAAATTTGGTTCCAGTTAGGAAGAAGAGTGGAGAAATTAGAATATGCATTGACTTTAGAAATTTGAATAAAGCCTCTCTGAAGGATAATTATCCCCTCCCAAAGATGGATCAAATTTTACAAACTATTGCTGGTTCTTAGAGAATGTCTATGCTTGATGGTTTTTCAGGTTATAATCAGATCCTTGTACATCTTGATGATCAGGAAAAAACAACCTTTACGACACCATGGAGCACTTTCATGTATGCCAAGATGCCATTTGGTCTCATGAATGTAGGAGCTACTTTTCAGAGGGCAATGGACATTGCATTTTCTGAAGAGAAGGACACGATGGTGGTTGTTTATCTTGATGACATAACAATCTTCTCAAGGAGGGAAGAAGATCACTTGAAACACTTGTAAAATTTTTTGTTGAAATGTAGAAGGTTTGGCATCTCTTTAAATCCCACCAAAAGTATTTTTGCTTTAACTTCAGGTAAATTACTTGGACACATCATTTTTAAAGATGGGATTAAGATTTATCCAAACAAGGTCAATGCAATTCAAAAGGTGGATTTTCCAAGAAGTAGGAAGGAGATTCAATCTTTCCTTGGAAAGGTAAATTTTGTAAGGCGTTTTATTCCTAATTTTGCTGAGATTGTGAAGGATATAACAAGGATGCTGAAGAAGGGAGTTGATATCAAGTGGACAACATAATCAAGACACTCATTTGAGGAAATCAAAAGAGCACTCACACAAGCACCGGTATTGATCAATCCATATTTCTCAAAGGAATTTCTGGTTTTTACTTTTGCATCAGAGAATACTATTGCTAGAGTTCTGCTACAAAAAGGACAACAAGGTATTGAGCAGCCGATTTCTTTCTTTAGTAGGACAGTAGCCAATTCTGAGCTGAAATATAATATCTTAGAGAAGTAGGCCTATGCCTTGGTGAAGGTTATCAAATATTTCAGAATTTATATTCTGCATTCTCACATTGTGGTGTTTGTTCCTAATACTGTTGTGAAAGACATCCTCACTCAAGCCTACCCTGATGGTAAGAGGGGGAAATGGATCTCCAAGTTGCTAGAGTATGATATAGAGGTTAAGCCAACAAAATTGGTCAAAGGGCAAGGCTTAGCAAAGATGATGGCGCAATCAAAATTTGACTGTCTTGACATAAATTTGGTTGCAGAAATATCAAAAATTTCAAATGATGAAGAAGAACTAGTTCCTATTGAAGAAAAATACATCACTTCAGATTGGTACAAGGAGGTTGTTTTTGTCCTACAACACCATAAAGCACTAGCTGATTTAACAAAGTCCAAAGCAAGGTTTGTTAAGCTGAAATCTTTGAGATATTTTATTTTTGACAAAAATCTGTTTTGGAAGGATACTGGTGGAATTTTGCTGAATTTTTTGCTGGAAGAGGAGGCAGATAAAGTAATTGAAGAGTCCCACAAAGGAGATTATGGAGGACACCATTATTGGAAGGTGACAGTGAATAATATTCTGAGAGCAGGGTATTATTGGCCTACAATGTTTAAGGATGTCTACAAGAGGGTTGCTGCCTGCCATGAATGCCAGATTTTCGAGGGTAAGAAGAAAATTGTACCATTACCTTTGATGTCTATCTATGTAGAAGTGCCATTCCAGTAGTGGGGGATAGATTTTATTGGGAATATTCATCCATCATCATCAGGTCAGCATCGCTAGATTCTTACAATGACTGATTACTTCACCAAATTTATTGAAGCAATCCCAACTAGGCAAGCAAATGATTCTGTGATTATTTATTTTTTAGAAAGTAATATCTTGTCTAGGTTTGGTTGCCCCATGAAGATTATAACTGATAATGCATAGGAATTTAAGTCTTAGAAGCTGACCAATTTTTGCCATCAATATCATATTACTCTTGGGCATTCTACTGCATATTATCCACAAGGAAATGGCCTTGATGAATCTTCTAACAAGAGCCTTGTAAGGATCATAAAAAAGGTGTTGCAGGAGAATAAGAAGGCTTGGAATTTAAAGTTGAAGTATGCTTTATGGGCTGATAGGATATGCACAAAGAGGTCGATTGGAAATTCACCATAAGAATTGGTATATGACGCTGAGGCTATTTTTCCTACATCGCTAGGGGTACCTGTTATGAAGCTGATTCAAGGACCAGAAGAGGAACCAAATGTAGTCCAGAGAAGAATTAATCAGCTGATAGCTCTGCAAGAGAAGAGGAGTGAGGTTTATGACAGCAATCAAGAATCTCAAAACATAATCAAGAGGACATTTGATAAGAAGATTAAGGAAGAAAGTTTTCAAATTCATGATGAAGTGCTGAAATGGGAGGCCAGAATTGAAGAGAAAGGCAAACATGGTAAGTTTTAGAACCTATGGAAAGGTCCTTTCAAGATAGATTCTTTTCATGGAAACAATACTTACATACTGCAGGAGATGGATGGAAAACCATAT
Organism: Pinus albicaulis; assembly: GCA_034641835.2. NCBI lineage: Eukaryota > Viridiplantae > Streptophyta > Pinopsida > Pinales > Pinaceae > Pinus > Pinus albicaulis. Next base: position 859,947,143 of record CM076581.1, read on the forward strand.
GCTGGAGGACTTGTCAATGGTAGGTTTTTAAAGCATTATTCTTCCTAAAATCTAATTGATTATTCATGTCATTGTACATATTCCATTTGATGAAGTTTTTCTACTAATAATGACAAGCTAAATCAGCAAGCTTGAGCCCGAAGTGAAGGCCATTAGACCTTGAGGAGGAAGCTTGGAAATTTCAAAGTTTTTCTGTTTTGGTCAAGAAAATGGATAGCAACACTGGAACTTCTGGTTCTTAGTCTACCACAGGGGCACACTATCTCAAGTGGAGCCACTGTTATCACCTAATTTTTTTTTCAAAACATCATTATGTCAAATCTGTTTTTGATCATGGTCTCAAAAAGGTTTGAAAGTCATTTTAGGATTTGCTTAAGGGTAGGTCATAGTTTTTATAAGTTTAAAGGTCATCATCTGAATTCAAATAAGGTCTTTAGAGGTCCACTCCATGATCAAATTCTCACATTTTCCATTTAGAAGTCATTCCATTAGGTTTCGGGTTAAATTCTTGCAATTAGCCAAGAATCCTCCATTTCGTAGTGCCGCTAGTTCAAAAAAGAGGTTTTGCGCTACAAAAGCGCTAATGCTTTCATAGCGCAAACTACGAAAAATACATTGTCGGCGCTACGAAAGCGCAGTTTCTTAACCGTCATGTCAATCAAGCCAGAATTTGTCAGAAATCCATTAAGAAGAGAGGATAAGGGTATGGTGAGTCAGTTAGAGGTTAGATTCAATGTACTTACCCATCTCACAACCATCATCATCAAGATAGAGGCATCATTCAGTCATAAGGTGAGATTTCAAATTCAAAAGAATCTTGCCTAATTTAGTCATTCTAGTTTTCATATGCCTACACACAACTGTCTAAGCTCTGAATCAGTTAAGCTAAGCCTGTGGTTGTTCTATACCAAGGTTGTCTTCAACATAATCAAGCGAGGCAATTCATTTATAATCAAGCGAGGGAATTTATTTATTTCAAGCGAGGCTGTTCATTTCTTGATCAAGCAAGGCTATTTTACATATTCTAGAGAAGCTGGCAGGTTTTCAAATAAGCATGGCCGAGGAGAAGAAAGTCCATAGAGGGGGACATTGTTTAAGATACGAGCCTGAAAATGTGAAGGCTATAGTTGAGGATCAAACAGTGATGGAGGCTTTTATCAAATCAGGCTGTCTCTGGTTTTGTGAAAAGCTGCAGGGTTGCCACACTCAGGTGTCTAAAGAGTTTGCCTTACACTTCAGCGGAACAACTACCAAATTTGGCATGTTAAAGGTGCCAGTCACACCTGAGATCATTTCTTCTGTAACAAAAATACCAAGGGGACAAGAGACTTGGTTTAAAGGTTTTAAGTTTGACATGGAACCATGTAAGGAATTCATGAAACCTGAATATGCAGATATGGACCTGAACAATGCAATACCTAGAAGCTGTATCAAAGACACCTATGCCAAGATGTTGTTCAACATTAAAATATACTTTACACGTGAAGGCAGGTACCATAAAGTTTATACTTATCATTTCAAGCTTCTTCTGCATTTCACAGGTATGATATCACTAGATTTTCCCTTCTACTTGCATATAAGCCTTGCCAAAATGTCTGATAAAGTACAAGCTAAGTATGATGGTTGTGAAACGTCTTTGTTTCACCATGGTTTGATAAAGCTATTGGTTTTGAATGAGCTTCAGAAAATAAGCAAATATTGGTCTTCCTTTTTGTTTATGAATGGATTTGAATTGGAGAACCTAACCCCAGCTAGAAACCATAAACCTAAATGAACTACTTCAACACCAGTAGTAGAGTCTTGTCAGCATGTGGTTGCAAGAGCAAAGAGGTTTGTAAAGTTGAAACAAAGGAAATAGGTTGAAGATAGGACAGAGAAGATTAAAGTTCTTGTTGCAGAAACTCCATCACCTGCAAAACAACGGTCAAAAGGTGTCAAAGAGGCTAAACAAAAAAAGGTGGCTAGCAAGCAGGAAATCCAGAGAGTGACAAGAAGCCAAGCAATGGCGTCAAAGGGAAAATAGTTGTTTCAGGTGCAGAGGACAACCCAGTGATAAAAGAAAATTTAGATGAAATCCTTCATGCAATTGATGTAGAGGAATCACCCATTGTGCAAGCTGATTTCATTGGATTAGAAGAACACAAATAGAAAAGGGTTAAGTCAGCTAAAAAACTTGAATTTGAGGGTGAAAATGCAGCCTTTATATTTCAAGCAAGGAAGCCTTTAACTAGGCATGCAAAGAAGAGTCAAGGAGGGCAGTAAAGAGATCCAAGAAATTGTTGAAACAACCAGAGTCCCTGAAGAGGTGGTTGATATCTCATCACCAATAGTGGAGCATGCAGCTAGCAAGATAATGAAGGGCAAAGAACACATGAAAGAGAGTCAACATATTCAAGAGAGATTGAAGCTAGAAAACTAAGAGATTGCAATGATGAGGAAGAGGGCCAGAAAGCATATCATTGAGAAAATAGAATTCAAGAGAATGAAGGTAGTACGGGAAGGCCAAACTGGTTCTAGGTCTGAGATTCCAAGTAGTGCAGAACATTTTTTCACATGGACAGTGCCAGCTATTAAAGAAGCTAAATTTTTTAGAGTAATCAATAACCACTTGAGAGCTAGTAATAGAAGAATAAGAGGTCAAGTGGAAGATTTTGAGCTACAACTGAAACTGTCTCAGGATGAACTAAAAAACAAAGGTGCAGAATGACAAAATCAAAGGCAAAATCAAATGGAAAATAAAGAATAAATCTTATGAAAGTTGTTTTTGTAGTTCATATGGCTGATTGTTTTGATGAAACCAGTAGTTTATTGAAGTTTTGGCAAAATCTTGGTTTGAATTTTGAAGAAATATGGACAAAAATTCTCACTCAACAGTTTCGTAGCGCAAACAGTGCAAAAAGGTTGAAATGCGCTACGAAATTGTTGTAACAGCTTTTTTCACCCTTTTCCATCCATTTTTGAATGGTAGATATGTGTATTTTGACCTGAAATTTCTAGGGAGGATGTGTTAAGTAAATATGAAGATAAATCTAGAAGAAAGAAGCCAAAGTTTTGAAGGAAAAAGGGCAAAAACATTGCGCTACGAAACTGTGTTGTTTTCGTAGCGCAGTTTTGTTTCTGCTATTTTGGACAGTTCGATGGTGATTTTGTACAATTGGCACTTAAGGGTTATTTTGGGCATATGTTTTTTCAGTTCCTGAAAGTAAATACCTTCAAAGTCATGGGTTAATGGTGGTCAGAGTGTCTCAAGAACACAAAGGATCCAAATCCTAGAAAACAGGGGACAAATTCCTAGTTTTCAGGAGATCAACATTAAGGTCATAAAGTGCTAAAGCTTATCATATGGATTCGACCTTATGGGAATACAGTTGGAAAATGATGTAATCTAGTTTAGATAAGGTTGTTAAGAGTAGATTTAAGGAGTTTGAGTCCTATTTGTAGTAGGACTGTTCATTAGGTTTGCAACTGTCATTTTGTAATAAATACCATATCTCATGGTTAGGAAAGGTGTCAAAAAGTAGGCATTCAATGTATCTAGACGAGGATAAGGTTATCCTATGATTGTAAATTACCTATAAAGTTGAAGAGGTCGAAATGCTAAGGGTTGGACATTTTTTAGCAAAAAGACTATGTTTACTGTAAGTGACTATTTTAAGCTTAATCCATAGTTTTCTACTTAGCCAACTCAAGATTCATAAATAGTTCTAGTATGTTCTTGTTTTGATGACATCTTTTTAATATCCTATTGCAGTGGTGTTTGCTTATGTTACTTAGAATTCATCATTGATGCTCTGACTTCCTTCATAGACAAACTAATTGTGTGTTTTACAGTTTTACATATGTATTCCTTGACTTGAAGTCTGATATGCCTTGACTTCCATGCGAAGTAGATTGCTTGGTTTTTGTGAAGCTATTATGACTCCATAAGCCCAATGTGCACTTGCTAATGTGATTTACAACCAATATCTATTTTTACCTGCTTTTTACCCCACATAGAGTTAACCATCTATATTATTATAAAAATCATTAACCCTTGAGAGATCCCTCTCAGGTTGAGGAGGCTAAGCCTCAATCAAAAGATTGGTTTGAAACAGTTACATGAGATTAACTTGATTGGCATCCTATCAGGTCTGATTTTGTGATAACACTGTCTAAGATCGTCGTGTTTCACTACAAACCATCGAAGCAGCCAAGAAGTGCACCAAAGATCAATATGATCGAAAAGTCCACCCTCATACCTTTCATGAAGGAAATATCTTTCTAGTGTATGACCAGGCTCATGATGTCCTTGGTCATGGGAAATTTGACTCATTATGGCTAGGAACTTACATCATTTGTAAGGATTTGGGCAAGGGGGCATACCTCATAGAGGATTTCGAAGGACAACTCCTTCCTAACCATCGCAATGCACTATACCTTAAGATATTTTACCCATAGCATCTCCCATCAAGATGCGTGTTTTATTTCTGTCATGCATTTAGGTAGCTTGAATTATTCATCATCATCTCATTTTTTGTCTTGTGGCGCCTTTCAGATGGATCCATCATCCACATCGTATATCGGCTATGCCAATGGTGCAAGTCACTTCTCCTGAAATCTAGCCTCGACATCCTGGGTTATTTTTACCCCCATGCATACGTTAGTCCTTTCTAATGGCATATGTATTGGATTTGCCACCAATAATCAGGCCGAATATGACGCAGTGATAGGTTTGTTATTCGATGCCCTTGATCATCGCATCCTTCATCTTCATGTTCGTTTAGATTCCTTGCTGCTTGTCATGTAATTGAATGGCGTGTATCGTGTGAATAACCATGTCCTTTTTAGAAGATATTTACGAGTGAATTTCTTAGTACGTGAATTTGAAACCATTACATTCAGTCATGTAGCTAGATCCCAAAATGACTATGTAGATAACATTGCAAACAATATTCTGGATTGGCACTTATCGCATGCATTTAACACAAGAAAAAAATCATAAAACAAATGGCGAACCATATACTCGTCATATATAAAAAGATGCATATCCATAATATGTGTCAACAAAATCATAAATGTTTTGGAGTCCACTAATCTAATACATCTGACGTGCCCATAGCATGTTACAAAATCAGAACCTGGGGCACCACATGCCCCTACATCTAATCACTATCTAGATGGTCCCGAGCCAATGGCTCAACCCCTGCGGCCCGTAGATCCCGCATTTCCTGTTCGGCCATCGCCATGCGCCGCATGACCCCTCGCCACTCTGAGGGTAGCCCGATACATCCCTCGATGTATCAGTCCTCAATATCATGCCATCCGTGCTCAGAAACACCATCCAACAGTAGCTTGCATCTGCGGTAGACATCCTCCAGCAGAGCCTTTAAGTCCGCTCTATCAGCTCCTCTAGCTACACTAGGCTCAGCAGCCCTTGGTGCTGCGGGTCGTCCCATATACCCTGCCGATTTCACCGGTGCCATATCTACATACCAAAAATAATGAATCAATACCACATACATATTCTAAAAACTTTAAAATGCATCATAACATATAGAAACTTTCACTTACCATTTGGTCCCCATGCTCGAATCGACGGAAGTGGCAAGTCAGGGTCCCCCTGAAAGTTCATCCCACTCTATGGATAGTCATCTATCTACAACTACATTTGATCCCAATGAGCAAAGAACTCGTGTCAGAACACCCTCCCAACTCCACCGCCTCCTGCTCTCCGCAACATCTATCTCCAACGGCGCATCCTCGGCTCTCGTGGGTCCCCATCCTAGATCTGTACATGAGGCAAAAGTGTGGGGATATTCTCGAAGAAGAATGAACACATCAATATAAAAAACACACTATCATGGTTCCATTGTCGCTTACACAGAAACAACTATCGTTTCGCCGACCACAGCATCATTTAGGCCCACCCATAGTAGGTCCCACTCAGTACACTCTCAACTAACATCATATTTCCTCCAGTGATGTGGTGGAATGCCAAGTTTCCTAGGATCCGAAATAATGCTGCGACGACAACCTGTGTCTCCATCTGACTAGATCACCGATCGGTATCGTCGTGCCCTTAGCACGAGCGTCCGGTCGGCAGTGGCACTCCAAAAAATCTAATATGTTCTGCCCTCACTGTAACACGGATGTATATTCCCCAGTTCCCAATGTGGTGAGAGTCCGATCAAGAAGTATATGTCTTATATGGTTAGCTCGATCTGGTTCCCATGCACTATAAAGGCCTCATGGTATGGATCCCAATAGCTGACTATCCTAGATAGCAAGGGCTCCCCTACCCTCATTAATGGGTTCTCAACAAACTTGAGAACCCCGTATCTCACCAATGAATCTTGGACCACCTGATCCCCCTAGATCTCAGCACGGAGTGCATCCAAATCTCTCTCTCTGTCCAATTGATCTTCAACTCTACCATCCATGCACAAACCCAGTATGTTTTTCAGCTCAGAGGAAGAAAAACTGCATCAAAAACATAAAGCCCTAGTTCCCAGCCAAAAACAGGTCAAAACCAACCTTTTTGTCCAATTCACAGTTTCCCAAGACTGTACTTGCGAGCTCAAAATTTTCCCCTTTGAAAACTGCGAGCCAACTCGCAGAATAGGCCCCAAGAAGTGCGAGTAGTATGTGAGGAAGGGCAGGGTGCTGTTCCTGGGCTCTGGGCACCTAATCTGAAAAACTAAACCACTGAAAATGAAGAGTAAGGTTAGGCCACCTCCCTGCAACTAATGGATCTCGATTCCAACAGGCGGTTTGTACACTACGAACGCCACAATATTTAGGGTTTTCTCCTCCTCTCCAAATTCACCATATTTCCACTAGAAAATGAATCAAATTGGAGGGAAATCACCCTATTAAAAGAAAAAACCTAATTTTTCTTTCACCAATTGCGACCAAATCGTACCTCGGTTTGAAGAATTGTCAACATCGTTGGAAATCTCTCACCGATCTCTAAAATTGGTATCCTTTTATTTTTGGTGATTTGATACTTCACCTGGAAGCCATTTTTCCAAGAAGGGTCGCTTCGTCGCCTCTCAAAATCGATTTTATTCACTTACATTGCTTTTACTTGGGGCACCACTTTTCCTTCATACTTTTCAATGTGTGTGTCGATGTTTTTCATGAGTAACCATTGCTTGCTAATGTCTTTATGGTCCCCACCAGGCCTACTTTGTGTGGCATCCGCATCGAGTCACCCTTGATCAGGGAATCCGAGTTGAGTCACCATTACATTCATGGAGTCTGTCCTGAGTCCCTTTCCCTCCTGTCATAGTATTCCATCCATTCATGCCTGTTCCTCTCTCATGTAACCAATTTTTGCCTCCATTCATACTTTCCCCCATCCCCTCCAGAGTTGAGTCAGTCGCTACGAGGTCATGCATGCTTTTATGCTCTGAGAAGGGAATTCGTCCATCCGCTACTTAGTGATGCAGGAGCATCAAGGGTGTTTTTTTTATTTTGTAAATATGTTAAAAGGGGGTGTGATAATTTTTAATATTTTATTAATTAATAGGAGAAGGTGAAGATTTTTGTAAATATCTTTTTATTTAATAAAAGGATATGAGGGAATTTAATTAGTTGAAGGATTTTAGGGATAAAGATCTATCCTTTAGGGATGTTGAGAGATTTAGGGGTTTGTTGAGGAATTGAAGGGATTGAGCATTTAATTAAATGATTTTTAAAATTGTATAAATAGGAAGGGGTTTTGAGAGAAAAAGACATTGAGATTAGAGAGTGGTTGAGAGCAGATTTGGAACAGCCAAGGCTGTAAGCCTCTGGGCAAATTGTAAGGGCCAAATGTTGAAAATCTGGCCATGTACAAAGGGTTTTGGAATTGATTGCATTTTGTTTACAATGAAGAATTTGTTCTGGAATTTTGTGTGTGTATTAGTAGAATGATGTTAAAATTCTTAATTCAGTCATATGATAAGATTTGTAGATAAGCCTTGCACATAAAGAATCGATATTATCAGGATTATAGTTTTTCTTGTAATAATGAATCTGGTGCTTTTATGTTGATGGTAGTAAGGGCGCACGGTGGAATTGTGATCTTAGCACTGTACAAAAAAACATTGGAAGAAGTTGTTGGTTAAAAGGCTATTGAATGACATTAATCAAAAACATAGTTGTTTACACATCGTTGAAGTCGACTAAAGAATGAGGTGAGGTAGACTGGATGTCTTGTTAATTAGTAAATGAAATCGGATGTCCAGCTTCTTGAATGATAAAACTGTGTTTGAATTTGGTTCAAACGTAGAAGTATGCATATAAGAGAGAGATCGATAGTGTTAATATCGACTTCTGCCATTTTGAAGGTTTACAGGCTTTAAAAAGAAGCGCCTGATTTGAATTCAGCATTGCGGAGAATTTAATTGAACCCATCGTTCATGAGTTGATTAGCTGTGTTATGGGCGCAGAGAATTTTATTGTGAATGGTAATGTCTAGCATGAAATTAATTCTACATTCTCTACGTGAAGAATTGTAATTCGTTACATTGAGTTACAGTTGTATTTAAAGCACTGTTTGTGTCAATCGTTGATTGTAGAAATCGATTGTGGGTGTGGGTAAATCGATGGGTTTTTGAAATAGGCGCAGGGTTGACTCCAATCCAGTGGCAACGTATGCAGCTGGAAACAAAATCCGGTTTTAATTTATTTGCTGTAGAAGTCTTATGTTGAATCGATTGGTGAATAGAATGCAGGAAGGCGCAAAACTGGGTTTCAAACTCTGTTTGGAATTCAATACAATTTTAATTCCAAAACAGTGAATAGTCTGTGCAGCGATGAACACAAGAAAAGCGTTGAAATTGTGTTGGCTATTTGACTATGTACATGGGTCGATATTTTGTGGGCTCTTGGCTTCGAAATAAAATCTAAGATTATGTGAATTGAATTGCTACAGGAAAAGATTGTTTGCAGAAACATATGGAGAACGAAGCTGTGACAAACAACAAAAGTTGAATGAATAATGACCAAATGGATAATTAGTGTGCGGAATGTAAGCAATGAACCAGTGAATACTTCAGAAAAGGCGTTGTCAAGAATTGGATGGGATTGCTGGCTGGAATCCATTTGAATATGGATGAATTCGAACGCAGAATTTAATCTTTGGATAGAAGGGAAAGGTAAGTATGTGGTTAACATTCGATTTTAAATAAGCCTGAAATCGATGTAACAGAAGTTGAATTGTGAATTGGGGTAAGCGGTGGCTTAGGTAATAATCAACTTGTAATAGGGTCGATGTTCTTTTAAAAAAAATTATGCAACTGGAAAAGCAAATGATAGATTGGAGTGCTGGCATTAAACCAGACAAGTATGAAATATTAAATTGGAACATTCACAGGAATGGAAAGGTTATGAAATTGCCGGATTGAAGTTAGCCACATGCTTCTGCTTATGTAATGGTTTTAATGACCACAAATGATTTTATTATACAATGTTTTTAAAACATAAGTTTGAAAGCTTCCGCAAATAAATGGGAATTGAGAATTTTCCAGTTATATTGAAGGTGATTTGGGCATATGATGATGATGCATTTGTATAAAACAGAGTTAAAGTTCCTGGGTATTGCAGGCTAGCTCTAGGCTTGCGTCATTTTTGCGTATCAGAGCTTGGCTCTGTTAAAATGAGAATGTTTGTTTTCTGAATGAAGACAGAAGGTTTTGTTAAAAACTAAAGTGTGTTTGAATGTGTGACTGAAAGGATGTCAGGTTCTAAGTAAACCAGAGTACAGCTGAAGGAATGAAGAATCGTGCTGGTATTGTATTGTTTAATTTTGATTTGAGTTTTACTGACAAAGAAATGGATTGAGGATTGATGGTTGCAGAAATGAAGTATCTCAGCAAAAGAGATCAAGGGTTAGTAATGAAAGAAGCTGTTACTGATTTCTGAGTGGAAGAAACTCAGCAAGGAAGGAATTGTTGCTGACAGCTAAAGTTTGCTAGAAAAGCCGGAAGATTGGAAGAAAGGATCAGATTCTAAAATCTGATTGACAGTGAATTTTTGCAGAGGAGGCATAAGGATTTGCTAGAACAGATTTGCAGGAGTGATGAGATTCTGAAAGTAAATGAAGTGCAGGTGAATGGAAGGACAAGATCAGACGAGATCTTGGAGGTAAGATGATATGGTTTTATTTAGAATATTGTAGTCTTTGCATTGAAGTATTATTGCAACTCCCAAAAGGAAATTGCTAACAGATAAAGGAAGCTGATGAAAGTTTCTAAGTGAAAACATAGAGGTGGTAGAACCTTGAGGAATTCCAATAGAGATTGGAAAAGGAGGACAGTTGTGTTCTTAGAACATGCAGATGAGTTGAAGCCAGGAAGAGCAAAGAGAAGTGCTCAAAGGAGGTTCCAGGGATAGAGAACCAATTGCTTGCCAAAAGACTGAGTGAGGAGAGCTTGGTGAGGTAAGTGGCGGCAAGACAGGACTTGCTGCTGAAGAGGCTTTAGTGCAACTCATAGTAAAGTGAGTGAGGAACTCATAGAGATGGAAAGGATGATGACTAGTGACAGTCATAACAGAGGTTCTGAAATAAACCACAGCAGAGGACAAAAGAAGAAGGATGCCAAGGCAATTGGCATACAGAGACAGTTAAGCAAAGAGGAATATGAGAGGGAGAAGGCTGAGATAACAGTTTAGCTTGAGGTATTAATGGAGATGTTGCAAAGAAATGAGAAAGACCGGAAGCATGGTTATGTCATGAGAAAGAAGCTGAAGTGGCAGAGGCTACAAGAGAAGTGGAATCATCAGGTAAATATGCAGTTGATAAAGGAACTAAGGGAACTTGAACAGGTTATAGATGCTAGATAGAAGATAGAGAAGCTCGAAAGAGTTGAGCTATAGCAAAATAAAGATGCTGAAGAAGATGTTGAAGTTTCGATATGTTACCTAGAGAGTGGACCATTACTTTTTGAAAGTGATGAAGAGCTATAGGAGTTGAACCATATGAATGATTCGAAGCAGCCCGAAGACTTGATGACTGAAGCATCAAATAAGATTGTAAGGTCTTGTGATTTTAAAACTAATGATTTGTGTGTGATTGCAGGTTTGGAAGAAGAGGAAGAACATCTACTGAAGGATGTTAAGGAAGATTTAGGAGAAGAAAGACCATGTGAGGAAATGGAAGATCGTGTAAAATTTCCAAAGTCCACTCCGAGTAAAATCATTAAGTTATATAAAGAATTAGACTTTCAAAGGAGGAAATTGGAAGAACAGAGGATGAATGTCCGGGATAGATTGCTGAAGAAGGATGACAAAGCAGTTGTCATAAATAATAATAAAAAAGAAATTGCAGATGGTGAGCAAAGGAATGTTGCAGAGGGAAAGGAAGTTTGGGAGGCCGCAACATTCATAGTGACAGCTAGAGCAACATGTGACACAACATTTATAGTAGCAGCAGCAGAAAAGGTGCAAAACAGCAGTAAGGGTGAAAAGGAAGCAATCAAAATAAGTGAAGAACAAGCAAGAATGAGAGTTCAGCAATCAAGAGATGGAAACAATCAGCAGACAGAGGACATATTGGACAGAGAAATTGAGTTGATAAGGAGGATAATGATAAAAACATCCCAGAGAAAGACAACCGAAAGAAAGAAAAGGAGAGACAACAAGAGGAAGACAGTAGCAGACTTGGAAGGCAGAGCAAGTGGAGCACTACAACACAAAATATGGAAACCTGGAGGACAACAGCAGATAACAACAACAGTAAAGCAATCGACAAGCACGGAAAGATTACAAAATAAAATTTGGGATCCAGGAGGAAATATCCAGACTTATGACCAGGTGGTCATGAATTTTCTTACATGGGGAGTCTGATGCAGGAGACATAAATTTTTTTATTTGTGAAATATGTTAAAAGAAGTGTGATATGGTACATATTTCATAGTGTAGGAGAAGGTGAAAGATTTTTGTAATATCTTTTTATTTAATAAAAAGGATATGAAATTTAATTGATTGGAAAGTTTAGGGATAGGAAAATCTATCCTTTAGGGATGTTAAATTTAGGGGTTTTTGTTAGTGGGGAATTGAAGGGATTGAGCATTTAATTAAATGATTTTAAAATTGTATAAATAGGAGAGAGGTTTTGAGAAAAGACATTGAGATTAGAGAGTGGTTGAGGAAATGATTTGGAACGACCAGGCATAAAAGCCTCTAGGCAAGTGTAAGGGGCCAAATGTTGAAAATACGGCTGTCTCTGAAGGGTTTTGGAATTGATTGCATTTTGTTTACAATGAAGAATTTGTTAAGATTTGTGTGTATTAATGAATGATGTTAAAATTCTTAATTCAGTCATATGATAAGATTTGTAGACAAGCCCTGCACATAAAGAATCGATATTATCAGGATTATAGTTTTTCTTGTAATAATGAATCTGGTGCTTTTATGTCGATGGTAATAAGGGCGCACTGTGGAATCGTGATCTAGCATTGTACAAAAACACATTGGAAGAAGTTGTTGGTTAAAAGGCTATTGAATGACATTAATCAAAAACAGAGCTGTTTACACATTGTTGAAGTCGACTAAAGAATGAGGTGAGGTAGACTGGATGTCTTGTTAATTAGTAAATGAAATCGGATGCCCAGTGTCTTGAATGATAAAACTGTGTTTGGATTTGGTTCAAACGTAGAAGTATGCATATAAGAGAGAGATCGATAGTGTTAATATCGACTTCTGCCATTTTGAAGGTTTACAGGCTTTAAAAAGAAGCGCCTGATTTGAATTCAGCATTGCGGAGAATTTAATTGAAACCATCGTTCATGAGTTGATTAGCTGTGTTCTGGGCACAGAGAATTTTATTATGAATGGTAATGTCTAGCATGAAATTAATTCTACATTCTCTGCGTGAAGAATTGTAATTCGTTACATTGAGTTACAGTTGTATAGAAAGCGTTGTTTGTGTCAATCGTTGTTAAATGTATAAATCGATTGTGGGTGTGGGTAAATCGATGGGTTTTTGAAATAGGCGCAGGGTTGACTCCAATCCAGTAGCAACGTATGCAGATGGAAACAAAATCCGGTTTTAATTTATTTGCTGTAGAAGTCTTATGTTGAATCGATTGGTGAATAGAATGCAGGAAGGCGCAAAACTGGGGTTCAAACTCTGTTTGGAATTCAATACAGTTTTAATTCCAAAACAGTGAATAATTACGTACGTGATGAACAAGAAAAGCGTTGAAATTGTGTTGACTCTTCAGAAACATGTACATGAATTCGATATTTTGTGACTCTTTACACGAAATAAAATCTAAGATTATGTGAATTGAATTGCTACAGGAAAAGATTGTTTGCAGAAACATATGGAGAACGAAGCTGTGACAAACATCAAAAGTTGAATGAATAATGACCAGATGGATAATTAGTGTGCGGAATGTAAGCAATGAACCAGTGAATACTTCAGAAAAGGCGTTGTCAAGAATTGGATGGGATTGCTGGCTGGAATCCATTTGAATATGGATGAATTCGAACGCAGAATTTAATCTTCGGATAGAAGGGAAAGGTAAGTATGTGGTTAACATTCAATTTTAAATAAGCCTGAAATCGATGTAACAGAAGTTGAATTGTGAATTGGGGTAAGCGCTGGCTCAGGTAATAATCAACTTGTAATAGGGTCGATGTTCTTTTAAAAAAAAATTATGCAACTGGCAAAGCAGATGATAGATTGGAGTGCTGGCATTAAACCAGACAAGTATGAAATATTAAATTGGAACATTCACAGGAATGGAAAGGTAATGAAATTGACGGATTGAAGTTAGCCACATGCTTCTGCTTATGTAATGATTTTAATGACCACAAATGATTTTATTATACAATGTTTTTAAAACATAAGTTTGAAAGCTTCCGCAAATAAATGGGAATTGAGAATTTGCCAGTTATATTGAAGGTGATTTGGGCATATGATGATGATGCATCTGTATAAAACAAAGTTAAAGTTCCTGGGTATTGCAGGCTAGCTCTAGGCTTGCGTCACTTAGTATCCCCCATTCCATCATCATCCCTGGTGTGAGTCCCTCAGTTTCTTTACTATGATTCCTTGTGCCTTAGTTGAGGATCCTCATTGCCTTACCCATGGTGGACCTCCTTCTGTCGACATCAGCACATTCATTCCAGATGATAGGTCTAGAGGGCGGTGTACCTTGGTTCCAGCTTCCATTATTGTTTGGTGCCTCAGATCAGGCAAAGGGAATCCTCATTTCCCTTTGACTTGATTTTTTCTCATTTGCTCTACTTCAGCATGATCGAGATTAGTATACTTGATGGTTTGGTGATCCAGCAGATTATCCCAGTGATTCTCGAGCACTTGTGAGATGTTTCAGACCTCATGAGGGGGTGGCCCTTTAGGTAACCCCCCACATGCCTGAATGACCTAATTTTATGCTACAAAATCAGATGCAGCTATGTATATTTGATTGGGTTTGGTTCGAGCCTCTTGCAGCACCTATAACATTCATGTATCACTCAGATGATCCATTCATATTTTCAGAGCCCTTTCTATTTATCAGGGCTTCTTTGGTTGTTATTACATCTCATGTACTCATATATTATTGTATTTGGTCCTGGATGTTGTCCCAGGCGCAATATTTATGTGGGATCCATTATATTTTTTTTGGCCCATTTTATGCCAGCATGTCATGTACCATTTATCATGTACTTTTTAGCTCAGTCCCATTTTGATGGGCGCACCATTATTCTTTGTACTTTGTCATCTCGACGGGTATAGGTATGCCTCCCTCGCCTCACTGAGAACATGTACCCAAACATTAAATGAGACTTATATCATTTGCAGGTCTCGCCCCCTCGGTTATTGTCCTCTCTTGCTTCACTCCATCTATGCATCTCTCTCTCTCTCTCTTTGATTCCCCTTCGATGTCTAGTGATTGTGTTCTTACAATGTACTTCAGTCATACGATTAGCTCCTAACGCGCGCACATTGGGGGGCAATATGTTACACCAATTTTTGGTCATTTAACCATTTACATTTAGATGGATCGAAGTACACCATGTAAGACCAATTTTACCATTGTAAAATTGCTTTCACTATAAGAAATAATTTAATAAACCATATTTTATTAAGTTATTTCTGGTTCAAACAGGAAACTCTGTGAGGAATAATTAAATAAATCATTATTTATTTGATTTTTCTCTAGGAATAATTAATTAAACCACTGTTTAAATAATTTTCCTGGTCATATTTAACCCAATTATGAGAAATAATTAGATAAATCATTATATCTTATTTTTCTCTAGGAATAATTAATTAAATCATTATTTAGTTATTATTCCTTGTTAAATTTGACTAAACCTCCTAGAAATAATTAACAAATAATTATTTGCTAAATTATTCCTCAACCCCATTCTTGAAATGATAAATAAATCATTTATTCGTTTATTATTTCTAAATAAAGGTATTTAACCAATTTAAATACCTTTTGCCTCCAACAAAATATAATAAATTATTCCAAGCAGTTAGATTTAGATCTTGGTTAATAATATTTTATTATTTGCCATTATCGAGGATAATTCAATATTTTGTTGTAAATAGGAGGGTTTTCCATTCATTATTCACTTTGATCACTTTCATTGTCGCGCTTTGATCATTATCATTGCTGCTACTATTTTTTTGCTTCTTGAGCTCCCATAGAGTTCAACACGTCTTAGGTTTTCTACACCATTGAGAGAGAGAAACTTTTGGATATGAAGTATTGAGGACAACCAAGAACCTATCCCATTGAGGGGGACTAGTAACATCATTCTTTGTTCCCTTCCTAGGTGTTAATACATATACAATTATTTATATCTCTTGTCTTGTCCATTGGATATTTGGAGCAACTCTTATTTCTTTTTAATGTTTAACTGCTTTTACTGCATAGATCTAGGTTTTTGATGCATTTGTTTTGACTATATATTGCAGATATAAGGAATTTAAGCAACCATTTTTTTTGTTAGGGTTGTTTGTCACACACAACTAAAGTGATCTCTTTTCGTACACTTGCGTTAAGAATTTACGCTAACACCCATGGTGGAGCCTATGGAGGTAGAAATTGATCAATTGCAGGAGACAATGGTGCTAAACAAACACCTACCAACAATAAAGTCAAAACTGATATAAGAACCCATAGAAGGATAACTAGAAGTCAGGCAGAGGGGAAAGGCAAGCTAGAAGATATATTTCAGGCAATTGACATTGAGGAATCTCCTGTTGTGAAGCCTATAGAGGTTAAAGGAGAAAAAATCAAGAAAAAGAGTCTCAAGGATGAGAAAAAAAACTTTTCCAAAGAAGACTCAGGTTTTGTTTTTAAACCTAGGAAGCCACTCACTAGGTCACAACTATCAAAGGGAGAAAAACTTGAGAAGATGCATAAGGAACCAGAAGAGGAGAAACAACCAGCAAGGAAAGAAATAACAGAGTTATCTCCAATAGAGGCAGAGGTGAGCAAGGCAAGGAAGGGCAAGGAAAAAGTTCAAGAAAAATATGAACTGGAGCTTCTAAGAGAAAAAATTAGGAAGCCAGAGAAGAGATTTTGGAAACTAAGCTGGAGTTAGTAGATTTCAAACAAGAGAGGCATGAGCTCACAGACTTTAAAAAATAAGTGAGTAAACAGATAGATTTTTATGATGAGGTTGCAGAGGGGTCAAGGAAGATGTTGAAGAGGATACTGTCTCTGCACAAAATGTTGAAACATCTCTTCAGGAGGAACATGTGGTTGCAATCAGAAATAAGGAAGTTACAAATCCAAGTTATATAATTGGAAATAAAAATGAAGATGGTGCAAGCAGAGTTGAATAAAAAAGGTTTAAAGATGATTGTGATGGAAGATGACCCTGGTGCTCCTTAAAAGATGGTAAGTCACACCTTTTTTGGAAATTTTTTGTCTTAGGATATCATATAAAGTCATTTATAGGGCCACATGCATGTTTTTTGAGTTAAGGAGAAAAATTGCAAAATTTGGTGAAATTAGGCAAGTTCGTGGTGAGCTCCAGGCTTGAAGCCAGGTTTTCGCTATGAACTTGCTGCAAAATTTTTTGAGGCAAAAATTGCCAAAAAATATCATGTCAGGGGTAAATGAAGGCATGTGTTTAGCTTATCATACCCAATACAGGCCCTCTCACAGGCAGAAAAGTCAAAAAAGTTGTATAAGGTGGTGTTATGAAAATGCTACGAAAACTACACTACAAACTTGCCTAAATACCTCGTTTTTCCAGCATGCTAAAGTTTTGGTATTTTTGAGGCATTTAATGCATTTCAGGAAGGAGATGAGTCATCAAAAGAGATTTTGAAGTTTCGTGTGACATATGTTGGTGAAGACAACTCAGAAATACACTTCATAAGGTTGATATGGTTGACAACACATCACTTTTGCCACCTCACCAATGGACAACTCATCATCAAATTCGGTGTATCAGGACCTGAAATCCAGTATGACAATTTTCCACCTGAACATGGTTTTTTTCCACCTAAACAATGTTGTTTGGTTCGATAAGCATCATTAGCATGGGTTATTAAAATTTCTTGTTGATGCAGTTAAAAGAGATAAAGTCCTTTTTTACTACAAACTATTTCAAACAGAATTATCTCTAGTTTTTCTCAATGTAATGGAATCCTTTTTGGATTAGATCTCTAGATTAGGTTCAAGAGTCTAGCCCAGGTGTTAGACCTATGTAAAAGGGATTTCACTCTATAAATAGTGGAGTTTTAGAGTTAGAGAGGGTTGATGGATGTAATGACCAGAGCCACTATTATAATATGTTTTTCACTCAATTAATAGACAATTGCAGAAGTCTTTTGTTCAAACTTGAGATTCTAATTGAGTTTTTATCTTACTTATACATAATTAATTTGAATTAATAAAATCTGATGCTCCAACTTAATTTATGTATTATTTTAGCTATAAGAGTTATTTTGTAAAATATCACGTGGCTCGGTTTCCATGAATGATACTTGTTTGTAATTGGATTTCCATGCTGAATCCATGCCCAATGGTATCCCTCACTCATCTTCCACCTGCAAAAATCATCTAAAAAACATATAAGAGTTAGCCATATTCATTTTAAGCTTGTTTATTGAATATCTTACCTTTTTCTTGAGAGAGTCCTCTCTGGTTAGAAGGGCTAACTTCCAATCCCAAGTGGTTTGAAATAGTTACTTCAAATTGACTATTGAAAAACCCAATTAGGCGAGCTTGGTGGTAACATATTGGTGCATATGTAGGGAGAATGAAGCTACATTTTCCAAAAAATTTGTTTCCAACCAAAGTAATTGAACTCTTGAGGGTAGAAAGAGGTCAAAAATATTCGAGGCTAATTTCTACCTTGGTGACTCCACTGAGATTTTCAGTTTAAAGGTGGATTCTAAGAAGATTCATACAAGGAGTAATCTAGACCCTGATCCACCTGAGATAGTTGATAATCTAGAAAAAAATCTCAGAGGTATTGGAAGCTCATCAAAATCAGGTAAACTATATCTTACAAGAGTTTCATCTTTTCCCTCTGAGGTTGTTCGAAGTTTTGAAGACAAAAAATTTGATGAAAAGGTAGAAGAAGTTGTTTTTAGATCTAAATCTGATAATGAATTGATTGAAATTATATTAGATCTACAAAGATTAGAAATTGATACATCATCTCTTGTGTCAAAAGAAGAAAAAGAAGGGTTATGGGAAACTATCACATCAGAATTGTCATTGGAACAAGAGTCATTTGAAAAATTTAAAGAACTTGATCCTTTTGATTTCTTGTTAAGAAGGAGGTCTGGTGTCCCTTTTCCTGAGTGGAGCTCTTTTTCTCTAAACTGCGAACTCCCACCTCAAAATTTCCTGGCATCACACCCTCATTCATTGCTGCTTTTCATAGTCAAAAGAATAATCCTTTCACTGCTTTTTCAAGTAGTACTATCACTGCCATTATGGCTAGAGTTACTCCTCCTGCAGGTGCAGCTAGGTATGATCCTCTTGTCCTACCTGCCATGCTCCATGACCTTCCAGAAGGGTATTCCACTAGAATAAAAATTTTTGGGGGTGAAGAAGATATTACAATTGAGCATCATGTTGACTAGTTTAATGATTTCGTTGACTTAGAAGAGGTGGATGATGAAGATGTCAAAATGAGACTGTTTGTGCAGAGTTTATAGGTGAGGTGAGAAAGTTGTTCAAAGTCTTAGCCCATGGATTTTCATAATTGGAACCAATTAGAAGACAAATTATTGAAAAAATGGGGAAGTAAAGTGAACCCTGTTCAAGCCTTGACTGAATATAATAATTTGAAAAAAGCCACAGATGAGTCAGTTCAAGATTTTTCCAAAAAATTTAATAAGGTTTACAATTTTATCCCTGCTCACATTAAACCTCCCCCAGGAGTTGCCCAATTGCATTATGCTGAAGCCTTTGAATATGATTTCTCTATTTTACTAAGGGAGAGAGAGTCTGCCACTTTGACTAATATACAAAATGATGCTGTAAGGGTTGAGGTAAATATGGCTGTAACAAAGAGGTCTAAAATGGGAAAAGTCAGATTAAAAGAAGAAGAAAAACCTTCCACATATTCGAATGTAAAATTTGATAACATGATGAAAACTATGGAGAGGCTTATGAATAGGCTTTCAATTGGTAATAATCCCCTACCTGCTGCACAAAAAGAAACACAAATTAGGAATCCTCATTTTAGAAGGCCTCAAAATCAGCAGAGACCAAGGTATAATAGAAATAAAACTGATAAAAAAGTTAGGCATCCTTTTCAAAAAAATATAGAGGATGAGGAGGAAACACACCCTGAATTTCAATCATATATCATTCACTACTTGGATGAGGATGTAGCAGGGATGTTCTTAACTAGAGAAGAACATGATGAATCTATCCATGACATAGGGAATCATGAAGATGAAAAATAATCTAATTATTTGAAAGGCTACCGGCATGTTATATTTGAGATGCAAAAACAGTATAACCTAAGGAATATAAATGTTTCTATTAAAACCAATAAAATTTAGCCAAAGAAAGATGCTCCAAATCCAGTTGAATAGAAGAAAGACACACCCCATGGTAAAGAGATCGAAAAAACACTGTTGATTTTGAATTTAGAAAATGAGATTTCAAAGATCAAAATTGTTGTCCCTTTTGGTGAGATAATTAAGGTCACTGATTATAGGAGCCAAATTTTCAATATGCTTAACACTCAGCCTGCACCTTTTGACATTCTAAATTTGCAAGAAGATCATCCTACTATCTTCTTAGGACCAAGAGTGGAAGATGAGCAAAATGAAGAATTTCCACCTTTCTATGTGAGTCTAAACATCCATGACATGACTTTACATAATGTTCTGTTAGATTAAGGGGCGTCCCATAATTTAATGCCAAAGGTGATTATGGAGAGAATGGGTTTAGACCTAACCAGACCTTACAAATACTTGTTTTCCTTTGATTCCAAAAGAGTTCAGTGTATTGGTATTATAAAGGATGTGGTTGTTGGTTTAGCTCAAGTGCCTGCTAAGACAATGTTAATGGATATAGTTGTGGCTGACATCCCTCCAAAGTTCGGTATGCTACTATTTAGAGCTTGGGCTGCTAAAATTAAAGGAACTATGTAGATGGACATGACTTATGCCACTATTGTAGTCTTTGGTGAGCAAAGAAGGTTGTACAAAGAATCTAGGATGGCCTATATGGTTAAAAACAAAGATAAACCATAAAAAATCCCAATCTATGCAATATAAACTGAGTTGGGGTCTTCCATTTTGTTCAACGAGAGCTTTATTGAGACAGAAAATCAGAAATTGGAAAAAAACTAGCAAGAAAAAATTTAGCACATTGAGGAGGTAAATGAAGAATGTTGGTGGCATATTCAGTTTGATGGAGCTGCTAGAAGAGAAGGAGCTAGTGTAGGTATTTGGATTACCAGCTCTAGGGATAAGATTAAATTTTATTCTTACAAATTGAATTTTGACTGTACAAATAACATGGATGAATATGAGGCTTTGTTTTTGGGTTTAGAAGCCTTGAAAGGTTTAGGCGCTAAGAAAATTTTAGTTTGTGGTGATTCTGAATAAGTAATCAAGCAAGTAGAAGGATCTTATCAAACTAAAGATGTCAGAATGAGGGTTTATAAAAAATTGATCCTTTAAATGCTTGAACATTTCAAAGAATATAGTTTCACTATCAAAGCTAGAAACCATAATTCTGTGGATGATTCCTTGGCTGACTTTGTCAGCTTGTTTATCATCCCTACTCATCCCAACAAGAGCTATGAATTTGAGGTCAAGCATGGACCAACTATTCTTGATAATATAATCAATTGGCAAGTGTTTGATAGTGATCAATAGGTCGGAAAATTTCTTGATTTGAAAGACGAATTTGAAAACATTCAAGTAGATCAACAAAACATGTTTTCTGAAATCAAAGCTAATGCAGAGGTCCTCGAGCTGAAGAATAATTTCATTCCTAAAGGTTTAATCCCCCTTGAATTTTTTTTTGATTATAATGATGTGTTTAAGTATCCAAATATGAAATCTGACGATGAAGAGGTTGAAAGTTGTAACCTTGGCACTGCAGAAAATCCCAAGTTGGTCAAGTTATCCAAAATTTTTTCTTCAGAGGTGAGACAAAGGTATGTTGATTTGATGAAAAGGTACATTGATGTTTTTGAAAGGAGTTATGCAGACTTAAAGAGGTATGATCCTAACATCATTCAACATACAATACCAATCAAAGAAAATGAAAAGCCCTTCCAACAAAATTTGAGAAGAATCAATCCATTACTTATTCCATTGATTGAAAAAGAAATTAAGAAGTTGTTTGATGCAAAAATAACTACTCGATTGATATTTTCTAGGTGGCTTGCTAACTTGGTACATGTGAGAAAGAAAAATGGCAAGATTAGGATATGCATTGATTTCAGAAATGTGAATAAGGCATCCCTTAAAGACAATTATTCTCTTCCAAAAATGGATCAAATATTGTAAAACATTGTTGGATCCCAAAGGATGTCTATGTTAGATGGTTTCTCCGGCTATAGTAGGATACTGGTGCATCTGGATGACTAAGACAAAATCGCCTTCACTAGTGCATTAGGAAGGATTCTGATATTAAATGGACAATAGAGGCAAAGCACTCTTTCGAAGAGATCAAGAAGGCCCTTACCTAGGCTCTGGTGCTTATAAGTCCTGATTTTTCTAAGGATTTTCTGGTTTTTACTTTTTCTTTTGAACATATAATTGCGGGTGTGTTATTGCAAAAGAGGTAGCAAGGTAATGAACAACCCATTTCTTTCTTTTGTAGGACACTTGGAAATTCTGAACTAAAGTACAACATTATGGAGAAACAAGCCTATGCTCTAGTGAAGGCATTGAAGGATTTCATAATCTATATTGTACATTTTCACATTATGGCTTTTGTGCCTAATGCTGTGGTAGAAGACATACTGACTCAAGATGATCCAGATCGAAAAAGAGTTAAGTGGATTGCCACTTTTTTGGAGTATGATATGGATATTAGGCCTACAAAGTAGGTAAAGGGCCAGGGGCTGGAAAAGTTGATGGCACAATTAAAGTTTGATTGCCTAGATATGAAATTTATTGCAGAATTTTCAGAAGTGGTTGAAGAAGAGGAATTTATCCATGTAGAGGAAAAATTCATTATGTTTGAGTGGTATAGGGATGTAATTTTTGTTTTGCAACATCACAAGGCTCGTCTTGAATTAACCAAGTACAAATCCAGATTTGTAAAGCTGAAGTCTCTAAGGTATTGCATTTTAAATAAGAATTTATATTGGAGGGACACCGGCGGGATACTCTTAAACTATTTGTTAGAAGTTGAAGCTAAGAGGGTAATTGATGAATTTCATAAGGGTGATTGTGGAGGTCATCATTATTGGAAGGAAACAACAAACAAGATACTTATAGAAGGATACTATTGGCCTTCTATGTTCAAAGACATATACAAAAATATTACTGCCTATTATGAGTGTCAAATTTTTGATGGAAAAAAGAAGCTAATGCCATTACCTCTGAAACCCATATTTGTAGAAGCTTCTTTCCAGCATTGGGGATTGGATTTTATTGGCGAGATACACCCTGCATCCTTAGACCAACATTGGTGGATCTTAACAGCCATTGATTACTTCACAAAATGGTTTGAAGTTGTCCCTACAAGGCAAGCTACAGACTCGATCATTATTCATTTTCTGGAAAACAATATTTTATTGAGGTTTGGTTGTCCCATGAAAATTATCATTGACAATGCTCAAGCTTTAAAGTCTAAAAAAATTATTAGTTACTGTAATCAATACCATATTACTCTTGGTCACTCCACAACATATTACTCAGGCAATGGCTTGGCTGAGTCATCAAATAAAAGCATAGTCAGAATCATTAAGAAGGTTTTGCAAGAAAACAAAAGTTCATGGAATTTGAAGTTAAAATTTGATTTATGGGATGACAAAATTTGTACCAAGAGGTCTATAGGTAAATCTCCTTATGAGCTAGTATATGGAACTGAAGCAATCTTTCCAACCTCCCCTGGAGTTCTAGTGATGAAATTACTACAGAGGTTGGAAGAAGAACCAAATGCAATCCAAAGAAGAAAAAATAAACTTATTTCTTTGCAGGAAAAAAGGGAGGAAGTGTACACTAATAATCAACAACCACAAAATAGAGTCAAAAATACTTTTTACATGAAGACAAAGGAGGAAAAATTCAAAGTTCAATATGTGGTTTTGAAGTGGGAGGCCAAGATTGAAGATAAAGGGAAGCATGGAAAATTTTAAAATATCTATAAAGGACCCTTTATGATAGCAACATATCATGGGAACAACACATTCTTACTTCAAGAAATGAATGGGTAGTTGTGTGAAGGAGGACCTTTCAATGGCAAGTTTCTAAAACACTACTCTTACTAATTCATTATGCTGAAATTCACATCATTGTATGTAGTCCATTCTCTTTTATTTTGTTTGTAAATAAAGGTGATATTGTCATCAAGTTTGAGCCTGAGGAGAAGGCCATAAAAGGTTGAAGAATATTTCATCAAGTTCATAATTTACAGTTTTCAAGTAAGGCATTGGAGCTGCCGGTTCTTTACTATACCACAGGGGTGCAACATCCCCAGTGGAGCCACTGTTATCCTTGATAACAACTAGGTTTGTCTAAGTTTGCCTTAGGTAAGTTAGGTTGGGTCATTTAGATGAAATAAGGTCACGAAGTTCATTAAATTTAAAAAACTTTACATATTTTAAAGGGTCTAAATAGCCACTGGTCATGCAATATATGTCTTATCAAGGTAAATTTCAAAAAAATATGATTTCATGGGTAATAAAGGTCATTCTGTGTCACTTGGAAATTTTTTCTAGATTCCACAACGTAGTCAGTGTAAAATAGTCCTATTTCATTATGGAAGTGCCTCCCAGTTCCGTAGCGAATTTTCCCTCCCGAGTACTGAAAACGCTACGATTTTTATTTTTATTTTTATTATTATTTAATTTTATTATTTAATTTTTTTTTTTTTTTTAAATTTAATTAATTAATTAATTAATTTTTTCTGCTAACGGTGGGATAAGCTGTGTCTTGTCATAATTTCAGTGGTCAGTGCACACTTGGTCATCATGGTACTATTCAGTTATGTGTCATCATATGTCATGTGCACCCGTGGTAATCATTATTCCTCACATCATTTCGTTTTTCCCACTCATTTCCTCTTTCCTAATTTAGTTCGATACCTAATTCAAAAAGCAACACCTTGCCTTCATCCTTGTAAGTTGTTTGTACACTTTTCCAGCAGTCTTGAGTCTCGAATTCTATCCTGTAGTTGTCTTAGGCGAGGTGTTACCTGTGTCAAGGTGTTAAGTCCCTATATTAATAGTGTAGCCCCTTAGTATGTTAGTGTAGCCCCCCTTATTGTTATTATTGTACCCTTTTAACCCCCATTTTGTTATTATTGTGCCCTTAAATTATTATTGTTAGGTCGACTAGGATTACATCATGATCTACTAGGATTACATTATAATCAGTGGACTCCTATATATAGAAAGGAGGTTTTGAGAAATTGTATCATTCAAGAATTTGTGTATTTATGTAATGTAAAGGAGGTTTCTCAAAGTGGCTTATTTCTAAGGCGTTGATATCTCTTTTCTTCTATTTTTGGAGCTGTTACACAACATTTGGTATCAGAGGTTTGGATTCTAGGGTTTCGCTGCTCCAAACAGGTCATCGTGACATTTTCGCTATAACTTTTTTTCTACGAAGTTTCAGAAGCTGAAATTTTTAGGGTGTGAAGCTGAAATTCCGAGGAAGGTTGTATAAAACTTTCAGAGCTTGGTTCGCAATATTTTCGGAGATACCATCTGTCGAAGTTAGGTATTTTTTCAAGCTCCTAAACAGGTCATCGTGGAATTTTCGCTATAAATTTTTTTATTCTAAGGTTCACAATCTGAAATTAATATGGTGCGAAGCTGAAATCCCGAGGAAATTCTTTGAAAAATTTCAGAGCTTGGTTCGCAATATTTTTGGAGATATGATCTGTGGAAGGTAGTGCTTTTTCAGGCTCCTGAATTGCATCTCAAAGAGGTGATAGTGGGAAAAGTTCAATAAATCTCTCTCTGGGCAGTGGATTTGAGTGCCGTAAAAATTGGTCACAAGTACACGGACTGTAGTTTCTTGGCTATCAATTTCAGAGACAAAGGACGAAACAATGACACGTGGCAAGTCCTACAAGTTTGCTCTACTGAACCAGTCCAAAATTAGGTCATTGTGGGAGATTGGACACAACTTTGTCTTGGGGAATCCAAATTAGATCATACTTGTGGCATTTGAAAGAAGCTTCAGAGGGCTACTACAGGCTTGAATTTTAGATATTGAATATTTTAAATTACAAAGATAATTCAATTTCAATATCGAGCTCCTCAAAGCAAGAAAAAGGTGTGTATTTTTCCGAATTGCATAAGTCTTGTTTGAAGAATCAAGTTGAATTGATTCCAAGGGCATATTGAAGAAATTTTTTCAGTAATGGGTTCTATTATGCCTCCAAAAAATAATTCCATACCCATTAATCCATCAAAAATCTATACTATGACGCATGAAGAGGAAGAGTTGCAGTATGAGATATCAAAATTGCGGTACCAAGTGCAACAAGTTTCGATCTTACGAAGAGAAATCGAAGATGAAATATATGGTTTAAAAGCAGAAATGGAGGCTAAGTTGGATGGTTTGAAGGATCAAATAATAGCTAATATGGATGATAAATTAGTGGAAGATCACAGCGAGCATCAACAACAAGTTCTCCAACTCTCAAAGGATAACCCAACTTTGGTGTAGAATCTAATGAAACAACAGGAAGATCAACATGACATCGAAAGAAGTTATGAAGCAGTCATAGAAACAAGAACTCGACAAGTACGATCAATTTCAGAGTATCTCAGCAAGTGGAAGAACTTTCCTGTAGAAGATTTCACATGGGAGGATGAGAATTTTATACAGAAACATCAAGAAATAATCAAGCGTTGAGGACAACACTTGTTTGAAGGAGAGGGGCATGTTAAGTCCCTATATTAATAGTGTAGCCCCTTAGTATGTTAGTGTAGCCCCCCTTATTATTATTATTGTACCCTTGTAACCCCCATTTTGTTATTATTGTGCCCTTAAATTATTATTGTTAGGTCGGCTAGGATTACATTGTGGCCCACTAGGATTACATTATGGCCACATGGACTCTATATATAGAAAGGAGGTTTTGTAAATTGTATCATCCAAGAATTGTGCATTTATGTAATGTATTGGAGGTTGCCCCCTCGAAGTGGCTTATTTCTAAGGCGTTGATATCTCTTTTCTTCTATTTTTGAAGCTGGTTAGACAACACAAGGGAGGTGCTTGCTATCTCAAACAATTCTGGAGGTGTTAAAGAAGATGTTGATCAATGCTGTGTTTGAAGTTATGGCTTCACATAAAAATAAAAACAAGGGTGGCACTTTGGTTAGATATGAGTCCATTAATATGAGGCTAATTGCAGAAAACCCTAGCTTATCACAAGATTTTGGAAATGCAGGTTGCATGTGGTTCTGCCAGAAATTGCAAGGGCATTATGCATAGGCATCTAATTTTTTTTTTTGTAAACTTCATTGGTACATGTTCGAAGGTAGGAATCCTCACTTTTACTATGTCTCCTAACACAATTGCACATGGAATTGAGATTCTAAATTCTGGAGAGGAGTGGTTTAAAGCAACAAAGTTTAAGGTTCAAAACTGTGATGATTTTCTAAAGGAGGAACACATAGGCATAGACACGAGCTAAAGTATTTCTAGAACTTGCCTCAAGGAAAATTATTCAAAACTGCTGATGGTGATTCAGAAATATTTTACTTGTGAGGGTAGATTTCACATGATGTATCAATACCACTTCAAATTATTGCTTCATTCCACATGTAAACAACCTATGGATTTACCATTTTTTCTATTTAGGAGTTTAGGAAAAATCGCTGATAAGGGTCAAGCTAAACCTGAAAGCAGTGTGGATGTCCTCACTCCTAGACCTAGATCAAAGGAAAATACTCCAAATAAAGATAAAGACTCCAGATCTGAAACAGAGGTTGAACATGAGGTGGAAGAGTAGATAGAGGTGAAACTCATGGTGGGGCCTATAGAGGTAGAAATTAATCAATTGTAGGAGACATTGGTGCCTAAACAAACCCCTACCAAAAATAAAATCAAAACTGATATTAGAACCCATAGAAGGATCACTAGAAGTCAGGTAGAGGGGAAAGGCAAGCTAGAAGATATATTGCAGGCAATTGACATTGAGGAATCTCTTGTTGTGAAGCTTGTAGAGGTTAAAGGACAAAAACTCAATAAAAAGAGTCTTAAGGCTAAGAAACTAGGATTTTCCAAAGAAGACTCAGGTTTTTTTTTTATACCTAGGAAGCCACTCACTAGGTCATAGTTATCAAAGGGAGAAAAACCTGAGAAGTTGCATAAGGAACCAGAAAAGGAGAAATAGCCATCGAGGGAAGAAATAATAGAGTTATCTCCAACAGAGGCAGAGGTGAAAAAGGCAAGGAAGGGCAAGGAAAAAGTTCAAGAAAAATATGAACTGGAGCTTCTAAGAGAACAACTTAAGGAAGTTAGAGAATAGATTTTGGAAACTAAGCTGGAGTTAGAATACTTCAAACAAGAGAGGGAGGAGCTCACATACTTTAAAAAAGAAGTGAGCAAACAGATAGATTTTTATGATGAGTTTGCAGAGGGGTCAAGGAAGACGTTGAAGAGGATACTGCCTCTACAAAGAATGATGAAACATCTCTTTAGGAGGAACAAGTGGTTGCAATCATAAAGAAGGAAGTTACAAAGCCAAGTCAAATAATTGGAAATAAAAATGGAGATGGTGCAAGAAGAGTTGAAGAAAAAAGGTTTAAAGATGATTGTAATGGAAGATGACCCTGCTGCTCCTTAAAATATGGTAAGGCACACCTTTTTTGGCCAATTTTTTTCTTAGGATATTATATCAAGTCATTTACAGGGCTGCATGCATTTTTTTGGAGTTAAGGATAAAAATTTCAAAATTTGGTGAAATTAGGCAAGTTCGTAGTGAGCTCCAGTCTTGAAGCCGAGTTTTCGCTACGAACTCGCTGTAGAAATTTTTGAGGCAAAAATTCCCAAAAAATATCATGTTAGGGGTAAATGAAGGCATGTGTTTACCTTATTATACCCAATGAAGACCCTCTCACTGGCAGAAAAGTCAAAAACGTTGCCGAAGGTGGTGTTAATATTATGCGAAATTATGGATTACAGATAAAACATTCTTTCCTAAATGTGGTGCATATTTAGAACAACATATTAAAAACTTTGCAACTACTTTTCCTAACAGTAAATAGACACACAAAATAGATTAAGAAACTTACTTGGAGTCCAAGCGCTTCCTATTCTCCTTCTGTCGCTCTTGCTGTAGCTTCAAATCCAAGCTAGATCGCCAAAATATTTCCTGCAAGAATGAACACTAAACAAAAAGGATAGTGCAATAAACAAATGGCTATTCGCATTATTCAGTTAAACCAATGAAACATGAAACATATACATCAGATAATAATTCATAATATGAAAGACATAAGTTTATACACATACATATGTGGGAAAGTAAGCAACAATATTTATTAATGGATAGAAGGGGAGGTTACAACCAGCGATTGATTTGATGTCACCAACTCTAGCATCATCCCAGCCTAATCACAATGAACGTCTCTCCAACAACATATCACTCAAATCAAACCCTCAATTTAGATTCCAACAACATTTCTCTACTAAATTTCTTCCTTCTCAAGCACTAGGATCTGTGCTCAATTTATAGATGAGATGAAGGTAGTTTCACAATAAATGAATTTCTAATAATGGGAAAGACATTTTTCCCAGCTCAGAGGTGTTGAATAGACACATGGATTCGGAGTTTGACACATATGCACTCTTCTAGAAGGCACTGGCCATGTGGAGATTCCGGAACAATGATAATTTCGCTCCCAATTGACCAATGCACCCTTGAGTGTCAGGAATTGCTTTGCAGAGCACTCTTCAATGGAGGTGACTGCATATGAAAATCAGTTAGTCCCTTGAGAGACTGCGTTGGTGAGCTAATAGGTGATATAACATGTACTTCAAATCTTGGAAACCTTGCAATGGAAGTCATGGATGATTTTTTCTCTTTCTTTGGCTTAGGGCATGTAGCAACTGAAATGATAGGGGATGATAGACCCTATTCATTGGTTCTAGGGATGATGTCCAGTTTAACCAGGTCATTGGGAATGATGCCCAAATTTACCTATAACATATTTCCCCCTAAAGCATGAAGTCAGAATAATAATAACAATATTTTTTCAATGAGACAATTTACACTGTGATGTGCTAGAGCTGAAGTAGAGTGGCGACTTGCATCAATCTTACAATTCATTACATCATGATATATCCTCTTGATCACGAATTGTTGAGGGAAGGCATTCCCATGCTCAACACATAAACTATCTAATAACATGTACATAGTTCAGAAAGTCATCTACATTGGCAAGTTGCCCAATACAGACATGCCTACAAATATAGGTCCATGTTCGGATGATGATCTATATGTAAGGTCACTGTACAGATGATGTGTACAAAAATCCTGAAATCGCAGCCTAGATGGCTGAAACTAGATCCGGGGGCTTCTTATCTCATTCACTCGATCATTCGGGTACAAGTCTAGCCATGCGAATATATTATTTGTAGTCGAACAGGGTAAGACATCATTTGATTACCAGCCAAAGATTTGAGCTATTAAAAAACACGAGAGAACCACCATTAAAATCAATGGCCCTCAAGGTATTGTAGTACATTTTTTAAGGTGTGAATAGATGATTTGATGTCGAACGCCAAACAAAATATTTCAGTCAAAAGTCCAGAAGCGAGGATCTTGTCAATGCTGTAACAAGCCTCATGGTACTGGAATATGATGTTTCTAAGTAAACTTCTTGGATGATGATTTGATGTCGAAAAAAAGCCACTTTATTGTGAAACGAGAGTTATTGATTTCAGAGACAAAGTATGACTTGATATAGAAATGTTCAGGGATGACTGTCATGAGAATGAAGGTTTATGAGTATTGTAGAAGGATGAGTATTCACTGGATGACTTCTCTTGAACATATCGGTGACACTGAGATGATTTGGCAGCATTGAACCAAAACCAAAGTGAAGGTATGATGAACCATAGGTATGAATGAATCATCAAGAATATTACTCAACCCAAACAATCATGATGATGGAGTGAAGTGTCATGTTCAAGAGCGACCTATTATCGTCAAAAGTTCTGTTCACTTTCCCAAATTTTCCCCAGTCATTTTTTGACCAGTACCTCTTTATTTTTTAACAAGATTGAGGAGGATAACATATGCTTGATCTATAATTCAACCCTTCGGGTGAATAATGTATCACTATTTAATAATTTAACAAGTCTAGCGATGAATGAAACTCGATTCTTGCCATGATCGACAAGTCCGTCGCTATTTTATGTTTTAACGAGCCTAATGACAGTGACAACTCGGTTCTTTTTCATATTTAGAGATTTTGAAAAAGAGGAAGAAAGAAAACTCCATCAGTAATTTTTTGTAAAGTTGACGCTCAAATCCGAAAAAGTGTAAAATAATTTCTGAGAGAACCTCCTAGCCATGTTCGACTAAGGCATTCCTTTTTTGTAAATAATCTATCTCAGTCCAGAAAAGGGTTAAACTTATACTGAGTAGATATCAATTCATTTACTTTTATGAGCTCGAAAAGACAAGTGCTCAGAAATGTTTTCACATTATCAGAGTCTGAAAAGAGCTAAAAGGAGACTCCAGGGGTTCCTTTTTTCACTGTTATCGAAGCTCGAAAAAGAGATAAAAGTGCGCTTCAAATCCTTTTTCATTTTTAACAAAGCTCGAAAAATAAGGATAAAAGTATGCTTTATGGTCAAATCATTCTTGAAATAAATCTGTATGACTAATTTGTTCATCATTTGTAAAACCTGTTCAGAACAACATCAAATGGATTAAAAATACTTGTTTCATGATAAAAATATAATAAAACCATATTCACAACAATAAATATGATTTGCAAATAATCAAATGACTAATTAAAAGAGTTTTACCATTCATTTTTACCATTTGAAAGTTACCATTTTCATTTTGGAGCTCTGAACCTGTTTTTTCCCTCGAACTTTAGTCGTTGATTGCGATTGATTATGTGGATGGTTTTCATCGCCGTTTGATCCAGGTTGGTGCCATGAACCCTCTCTTTCTTTCAATAGTCAAGTCATTTCCTTCCATTGCAAATTTTTATGGATTTGGTCCCTTTAAGGTAAATTCTTTTTGAAAAGGTGGAAACACACCATTGAGCATCGAAAACTGCATTGTGGAGCACCTAAATTGAAGCCTAGGTGCATATGCAACACACTATCCCTTGTTCAAGATTGCGTTGGGTGCAATTCACATTTTTTATTCTTGCAATGTACCCAAAATTTTCCTAATTTTTTGTATGAAAAGGAGTCTAATGGGTCTTATGGTTATGTTTCAGGATTCCATCAGACTATAATGATGATT
Organism: Pinus albicaulis; assembly: GCA_034641835.2. Taxonomy (NCBI): domain Eukaryota; kingdom Viridiplantae; phylum Streptophyta; class Pinopsida; order Pinales; family Pinaceae; genus Pinus; species Pinus albicaulis. The sequence continues at coordinate 859,979,200 of CM076581.1, forward strand.
AATTGGAGAGAACGAGAGCATGAAGAACAAAATATTATTGCCCTAAATGATCCAGGTACACTAAGAGCCCTAAGAGATTGTGGCTTGTTAAAGTACTTCCGTCTGTCAGGGATGAGGCAAAAAAATATAACTCTTGGAGTTCTTAGTTTGAGCATGGGATCCAACCATCGAGGCATTTCACATGAGGAACAAAGTGGTTCCTATTACAGTGGAGGATGTATACTTTCTTACAGGCTTGTCGAGGAGAGGCTTGCCTATTTCCCTCTCAGGGTCTGCTCTCGGAGGAGAGATTGTGAGAGATTATGTTTTGCAATATTGCTATCTAGGAGCTGAGCCAAGCAAGGATGGTAAAATAAACATCTGTGATGTTCGAAATTTGCGTTTGAGAACCATTATTTTCACGATCGCAAAACTTTCTAGCACCATTACACTACATGTAGCGAATAGATCATATATGCAATATGTGCTAGAGTGCATGGAGCCAACAATCTTCAACTGTTCTGAAGCTGTAATTTATCAGATAAAAGAACAACATAACAAGGCAAAGGGAGTAAGTTTGAAAAACTTCAGTTATGGTTTGATCCTCATTTCATTTTCCTTAGAGCGGATTCCACTGATGCAACCTCAGCATGTGACACTGGGTGTGTCTAACCCTAGAGATTCGAGGATGCAAAGATGGGTAGAACTAATGGCTAGGCATGCAGGCCAAGCATCCATTGTGTTCTCAACTGCATTCTTCACCTGGTTCAGGCAACAGGTTGTCGCCATCGATGAGTATGCATACGCAGGCGTCGATTTCCGAGGAGATCCAGACTTAGCTTTACCAGAAGGCGCTAAGTGGGGTGCAATAGGTAAGAATTTTTTGACCATGTTTTTGATTTTTTCTAAGGTTTATACAATGTTTTTGTATTTTGATGTTTTCCCAAGACTAAACTAAAATTTTTAATGTAATGCAGATGTTGGTTGAGTTCAACCAGTGGAGGAACCAGAGCATGGAGTGGATAAGCCAACAGAGAGGGCTGTCGAGAGAGAAGTCCTTTAGGATTTAGACATGGATGAGACTCTATCTGAGCTTTTGTAGCACATAGAGAGGTTAAGCTTTGGGATTCCGGATTACCGGATCGAAGAGTTACCCATGCAACTGTAGTGCCACACTATAGGCGTTCCTAACCGCTGGATGTGGTTACTGTGTAGGATAGCTAGATCTATAGCATGTTACCATGAGCATCACTAGTTTACTTTTGACATGTTGCATACATTTTGAGGTCAGATGACCAATGTGTCTTGGGCACAAATTTTTGTAAAAACCTATAACTATCTATCTATTTGATTTTAGTGTTTTCCTGTGTTTATTGCGCAATCCTATTCAATTATGTGAATGTATCATTACATGTGTTGCGAATGTCTGTCTAAAACATGATTGGCTAAAAAATCTATCAATGTGTTCAAGTTTATGGAAATGTGTTGATATTGAATAAAATCAAAGTGTCTTTATAAAAGTCAAACTCTTAGGAACAAACGATTCAATGTTGGATTTCTAACAGTATAAACACTAGTAATTTTTAATACCACAAGTTGTGAGTCTGACCTTATGATGATGCAATTAATACCAAATGAAATGGCATCAGAGAGAAGTTTGATCAACATGCTATACTCAACGATATTGTTTGTCGATTTACCAATACAAATCCCTTGAAAACTCACTAACTCGCCGTTTGGAGCGAAAATGGCCCATGTTGCAGAGGATAGATTCAACGTACTATGAATAGCATCGTCAGCATATCCAACAAATGTTTCCAAAGATTCAGACATCTGCGATGAAATTTAAAGCAGATTACTAACGTCAAGAAAAAAAAAAACTAAGACAGTGAATGCAAATCAATAGCATATATATACAATATAATACAAAAAATCACTACGCTCATGATTAAGCATAGTAACGTTTCAGATACAACCCATTTCTGGGCTGCGCCAATGGAATTCCATCGTAATCCACCAACTCATAGGCACCCTTAGCAAGAACTCTTTTGACAATATAGGGGCCATGCCATAATGGCTCAAATTTCCTTGTACCTATTACATCAACTTCTTGATCATAAAGAAGGACCAAGTTGCCCTCTGAGAAAATGTGAGGTTGGAAATTTTTGTCGTATTGCGCCTTTATACGTCTCTTATTCGCTTCATTGGCCAATTGGGCTTCACGACGCATTTCATCAAGATGGATGAGGTTAAAAAGACATGCTTCTTCTTTTGAGGTGTTAGGTAACAAGTCGATTACGAGTTTTAACGATGGTATTTCAAATTGGATTGGTAAGATAGCTTCCAGACCATACACCAATTGAAAGGGAGTAAATCTAGTTGCATTTCTCTCTAAGGTTCGGTATGCCCACAAGGCCGAGTAAAGGATCAAATGCCAGTTTCTTTTACGAACTCCTATCATTCGTTGAAGCATACGTTTAAGAATTTTGTTGATAGACTCAACTTGTACATTTGATTTTGGATAATAAGGAGTAGACTTATCATGTGACAATCCTAACTTGGCAGTCAATTCAGTCATCATGTGGTTGTGAAAATGCTTCCCATGTTCTGTAACTATAGCCTGTGGGACCCAAAACCAATAATAACATGATTAAAGAAAAATAATGCAGCTGTTTGTCCGGTGTTGTTGAATGTAGGCATCGCTTCAGCCCATTTGGTAAAGTAGTTTACTACGAAAATAATATAACCATGCCCCCCTGGACGAACGAGGGTTATAGGTCATGAAGTCAATACCCCATTTCGAAAATGGTCCTACAGAGACAACATGATGCATTGGCACTGGCGGTTTACAGATTTTATGATTAAATATCTGGCACACATGGAAACTTCTGACTGTGAGGATGCAGTCACGAAATATGGTAGGCTAAAAGTAACCGGCGCGAAGTATCTTCTGCGCGATAGCGTATCCAGACAATTGTACACCACAAGCCCCAACATGACAATCATTTAAAACCTTTTCGGCCTCCTCATAAGTGAGGCACCTTCTTAAAATTGTGTTGACACCACAACGATAAAGTGTATCTCCGATGATCAGATAATCTTTGGCTTGGTATCGAATACGTCGCTGGTCAGAGCGAGAGGTATCAGGCCGGAAATTTTGAATTTGGAGATAAATGATAAAATCCCCATACCAAGGATTAGATGATCTGATCAGAAACATAGTCTCGTTAGGAATATATGGTTCCAACGTAGTAGCAGTACCATCAGAGGGAAGGTCACAGAGAAGCTCAACCAAAAATAAAGACTTCTTTGACTTGGATTTGATGAATTCCAAATCAAATTCCTGCAAAATGACAATCCATTTTGAATATTTTCCCCCCAGCAATTGACGTGATAAGATATAAGTCATGGGGTTGCAATTCGAAATGACAATGGTCTTCCGGAACAGGATATAGTGGTGAAATATTTGGACAACTTGAATACCTGCCAAGGCAAGCTTTTCTACGTATGAATACTTTACTTCTGTATCATTGAGATTACGACTCAAATAATAGATCGGATGTTCTATCCCATTTTCTACTTGGACCAATACCATAGCAATGGTCATATTAGCCACGACGATATATAAGAAATAATCACTCTGATAATTGGGGGGATACATTAATGACGCTCGGATAAGAGTATCCTTGACATCATCAAAAGAATCTTGTGCAACTTGGTCCCTGTTGAGCCTTGCAATAGGTATGTATTTACTCTTGATTACTATCCTTTTTCCTCTTCCTTATCCATCTTGTGCCATGATATAATAATATAATGAAAGGATTTTGATAAAGAATGAATGAAAAATGATCCTGATAAGATTTAACCATCCAAACTAATTCTCGTTGCTTTTCATGTTGAAAATAACAAGAGGAACAACAGGACTTAATCACGGGAAAGAAGACGAGTTAAAAGCGGTCGAATAGAAGATAAATCAGTAAGGATTAGCGCAAGAATGAACGGACTGTTCGAGGACAGAATTTTGTCATGGATCCCTCAGGATCTCCTGATTCCGAGGGATCACACTTCTCTTTCCTTTTAACTATAAAGGGACAGGGAGAGCTAGTTCTCAGGGATGGATGTTGTGTATATTTCATTTCTGCATAATTCGTAATTGTAATTCATAGAGCGTAGTTCTGAACAACAAGATCGGATTGTGATGTTAATTGACTGTGATGATTAATATTAATTCGCGTTACTGTTCATTCAAATATTCTGGAGTAATTAAGTAGTATTCGACGGTGGCTAAGGGATCGGTCCCTGGTGAATCTCACTACTGTTTCCTGTGTTATACTTTTCCATTTATTTCAAGTGTATTCTGCTTTTCCGCTTTGTAGTTGAAGTACTTATGATAATTTGGATTTCTGGTATTTATTTCCAATGAATACACATTTGCAATTTATTTCCATTGAATACGCATTTCCAATTTATTTACATTGAATACACATTTCCAATTTATTTCCTTAAAGAATTAGTTGCTAGTTAAAAGAATTGGTTTTGATTATTTAAAGTGTAGACAGTTATTTCCAATAATTTCCTTCTGTTCAATAGTTTAGATCTAGCTGAAAGAGCTCGGTTAATGCTTCAATGCTCTTAGTTGATTATTGAGTTAGTTGAATTAAGAATGAATCACAGTTTTGGGTTATACTGGGTAGATGAATCACTTCCTTTAAAGTTTCAAGATTTATGATTGCATATATATTAAGCGATTGGCTTTAGCATTACTCTTTGTATGAATAGCTTGCACATATTGTGTACATGCTTGAGATAAAAGGACTTACCCTGGTTGATAATTAATGTGAGGAAATTAGGAGTTTTTAAAGACACCTGTTAGCACCCAACAGTCCCAATGAAAGGGAGCCCCTTTTTTCAAGAGTCGAGTAAATCCTTTGCCATTATGGCATAGTTGGGTATGAACCTCCTTAAGAAGTTAGACTTTCCTTGAGTTTTCTGTATCTGAAGTAAATTTGATGGCGCAGACAAACCAAGGATGGGCTGAACCTTCAATGGGTCGATTCAAATTCCTTCTTTTGAGATGACGAATCCAAGCAAAAGAACAGAACCAACACAAAACAAACATTTATGTGGGTTGAGGTGTATTTTTTATTGTATTCAGTGTAAGAAGATGGCTCTCAAATGCATCGAGTGATCAGTCTGATTTTGTGAATGCACGGGTAAATTGTCTAGATAAGGTTGAACAATGTGCTTGATGTCATTGAAAGCATAATCGATTGCTCTCTGAAAAGTTGCCCCATCATTCTTTAAACCAAACGGTAGTTTCCTATAAGCGAATGTTCCCCAGGGATGGATGAATGTTGTCTTATGTTGATCCTTTGGGCAGATATTGATTTGATTGTAGCCAGAAAATCCATCCATGAACGAAAAGATTTCACATCTATCACAATCGTCAATAATCTGGTCGATAAAGGGAGTAGGATAGTTGTCTTTTTGACAAGAAAGATTTACATCCTGATAATCGACGCACACTCTTATGGTTCCTTGTTTTTTCATGTCAGGAATGATGTTGGAAACCCACTTAGTTAGCAAAACAGGGTAAATGAAACCAACATGCAAAATTTTCTCAAATTTTGATTTAATGGCAGCGACCTTCTTTGGATGAACAGGATGAAGGTGTTGATGCACCGACTTCACATCAGGATACATATTAATAGTGTGTTCAACGATACTAGTATCTATGCCTGGAATTTCCTCATAAGACCAAGAAAATACATAACGGAATTCACGAAAGAGAGAGCGATATGTTTCGAGTTCTGATGGAGAATAAGATACATCGACATGAATATTTTCTAATATGCTAGGTTTGGTCGAAATATAGATAGAAATGGTTTGTTCAATATTTGAAAAATTTCTCTATGACTCGATTGCATTAATAGGTAAAGAATTTGAAAATAAATTTTTGATCGATGGGTGATATAGTTCACTAAGATTATTTTCTTCATAATCAGGAAGATGGGAACGATGATGATAATCTTCCCATGGTTCTCCTTCTGACCTCATGGTTTCCAAAATATTCTCATCTGTCAAGAAAGTTGAGGAAAAAGGATCAGATGGAATACCAAAATATAAGGAACGATCAACCCAAACAACCAGCGATGATAATTTCGGATTCGCCACTCAATCCAGATAGATTGATTTCTATGCCAACTCAATAGGGCTGGGCAGCAGAAACTCATCCAACGTAAGAATTTCAAAATCACCTGTACTCTTCCTTAAGCCAGATGGAGTGGAAGAGATCATGTAGCAGGTCTTTATACTTGCAATTTATGCCGACGTTGCAGGCGGCAATAATGTAAAGGTTCCCATGAGAGTGGAATCCCTTAAGAGTCCTACACCAATGTTCTGAAGTGCTAGTTGGGGTGCGTGAATGAACGGAGCACTTCCAGTTACTTGTGAAGCGGAGGCAAAGAAGGATAGCTGATTGATGACTGTGATGGCACCTTTATATGGAAAGGAGATCATTCTAAAATATGTAGAAACAATTGCAGTCATAACATATACCCATTGCCTTCCATGTAGAATATTGTAGTCAAGGGGTCCATCAACAACCTCGAAATCAACATTAAATGTTTTTCCACCTAGTTCAACATGCAGGTTATTAATGATACCACAAGGCTTATATGTATGTCCGTCGAAAGCCTTCAACGTCATTGATGATTGAGATAAGCGTGGCGAGCTAATTGAATTCCAACAGTTTAGAGACATAGTGCACGTAGAAGGTCCCTCATCAATAATAGTACGATGAAAAAGGTGATTGAGAACATTTACTTGTATAGAGAATGCCAATTATTCTGGTAATTGTGGCACATAGCCTGTATGATTAAAGATGATGAGATTAGAATCAGTCGGATCAATTCCACCAATAGCCGACAATAAAGCCTGTTTCTGGGAGGGAAAATTTTGTAATACCTCAAGAGATGACATAGATGAAGGGGATTGGGCCAAATATTCAACTATATTATAGCTTTGGGCAACTCTTGCTCGAGGATTATATGTCGATTTACGAACAACTTCCTTCAATGGCTTGATTGTCAATTTAGGAATAGCAGTAGGTGGTACCGATTCCATAGACGGATTTGTGTTGCGGTAGTAGGTTGATCAGTGGCCTGAATACCATAATATTTATTATGCGTTGACACCAAAATATATGTGGAAGGTTTTGTGACAGATAACATAAGCATTTGGGAACTAGAAGCTGGATCCGTAGCAACCAAATTTGTGTCCGCATTTGGAAACGGACTTGTCAACATAGCTGACGCATGTGAAGTCTTAATAATTTTTGAGACTTCAACGCGGTGAGGAAAATCCAAAACATAGTGTTCCTCATTACATATTATGCATGGATAATGAGGTTTCCTATTTCTAGACGATTGATGAGATGATCTTTCCTGTGGGTTAGAAGTTTTATTTTTCTTTGATTTCCCTTTTTTCTTACTTCTAGGTTGCTTGTCACTTTTGCCTTTGTCAAATGACACGTCATTGATTTCGGAAGAAGGTGCAGGATCGAATGCAGTAATATGATGTGTGATTGTAATACCAATCATACCGTCTCTGGCATGAGAGTCCTTTGACGAAGAAGGAACAATAAAATTTGATTGCGGCGCATTAGGAATTTTTCATAGAGCGTGCTAGACCGAGTATAAATTAAGTATAAATATTGGGCAGGAGCAATGAACTGCTCTTCAGTGACGACAACACCCTTAGCCACATCCTCAATTATAGATGGTAACATGGACTTAATGAACCACTCAGCAAGGAGCTGATCAGGAACAAATGTCTTAACCATTCTACGCGACAACACCTCTCATGAATATGATCAGAAATGTGAGTAGTATTAGTCTGTTTAAAATTGGTCAAGAGTTCCATTCCAATTTCATATCGTATGGGTAACTGGAAGTGAGTAAAAATGACAGTAGCTATGGCAGTGAAATTATCAAAAGAATCTCTAGGTAAATCAATGTACCATTTTTCAGCCGGACCAGTGAGTGTACATTGGAAAAGATGTAGCCGAACAGAGTCATCATTCAGGGAGTTTGATGAAGACCACAAATGATAAGTCATAACATGAGTCGAAGGGTCTTCCCCTGGGTTTCCATTGAACTGAGGAATATCCAAGGGTAATTTATGAGGTATCACCGGCCACCAAGGAGCATAGTTGATTGGATCATTGGTGAGCCGATTTAAATCTGGTAACTCTAAAGTAGCAACAAAGGGAAACTGTCGATTAAGGTTAGGTTGAGCATAGCCAGGGTATGATGGAATTGCTTGGGAAACAGGCCTTTGAGCACTATCATAAGGAATCTGCTGCTGGTAACCCAGATAGGGGTTGTTTTGATAAGTAAACGCTTGAGGATTCTGTTGACCAAAACTTGGGTACGATACTTGTTGAAATTAAGGTTGAGGCATTGCGCCCGAGGTTGCCAAGGGGTCTGTCCACCAATGTTATAATTGAAATTATGATAAATTGGATTCAATTGAGGCTAAGTATAACCTAGTTGTGGTTGCGACATCCCATAATATGGTAATCCAGATTGTGAATAAATGATTCCAGGGACAGGTTGTTGTTGTAAATTAACTAGAGGATTTGGAGTCTGAGGACCCAATACTTGAGGGTATTGAGTTGAAGGACCCACCTGAAACAGTTGTTGTATAAAAATTTGATTCTGTAACAGGGTTAAAGATGTATTAACAAGTGGAATTGATGTGGGTGCAACAGGTTGAACCGGTTGACACGAGTGTACAACCATTTGTGGTTGGATAGGTAGAGTGGGCTGCCATTGACAAACATTCATTTCGACATTGGGTTTACCAAAAAATGATGGAGTACTGTCAAAGTGGGTGACCAAAGGTTTCCCCCCAACATGAGGAGGATAATAGGAAAAATAATATTGTTCTCCAAATGCAGGGAGTCCAATTGATATGGTACTGGATGGAATAGACCCATAATGACTAGATTGATATTTCCCTGAGGATGTGTATAAAGGATCAAGCCATTCAGTACACACTATAGGTTTACCAGTTAGAATACTAGACGATGACATTGGTGAAGTCCATGGGTTTTAAGATGCATCAGAGAAAATTCCATATAAAGATCTATAACCTAAAGGGACCAAAGGGCCACCATGAAAATATGACTATGGTGAAGTTCTGAACATTGACGGGGTAGTGAGAGCAGGTGCTGACGTGATTGGAACAGATGGTCCAACTAAAGATGTTGGTTCAGGCATGGTTACTTGACTAAATGTGTACCTTTTTGAATCGATGGGAATTTGAATAGGAACAAGATCACCAAATGCAGAGGATGGTGATTGAGGAAAAAAATCATATAGGTGAAGAACATCCCCAAAATGGGTTGGAGTTAAATGTGTCTCATCTTGTGGGATTTCTTCAATCAAAATTAAACCAGGTAGAAGGATTTCGTCGTCGGGCCCAAAGTATATTTCAGGAGGTTGACTGCGCGATATGGGAGACTCAATGGCTATAATAAAATGTGGGATGACCGATACAAGAACAAATTCTGGTCATTCGACTTCAGGAGGTAGATGTTCTAGAAAAAAAGAGACAAGATATAGATCAACTTCCAATTGAACAATGTCGGGTTCAGGAGGTATGGCCTCACTGATTGGATGGATCGTGACCACGGGTAATTGTGAGGACTCCATCTCAACAACAGTAAACAAACCGGGATGTGTAGAAACAACTTGCGCCAACTCTGGTATATGGGAAGATGATGCTTCACTAGAGGTACTGATGGTACTGGTTTCGGTAGAGCGATGTCGCCTTCACCGCACAGAAGTGGCTTTTGGTGGTAAAGGTGGTTTCGATGCAAGTCTACGCGAACGAAGAGGAAAGGGATTTTCTTCTTCCACAATGAATGATTTATTTTATGACAAAAAATAAATAAAAAAATAAAAGGGTAATTTTAGGCAAAATTTTTGCCAAGAAACTGTGAACTGCAGAATACCTCCTGGAAAACCAAGAAGTACAGGCAGGAAATCTCCCCGAATGTTGTGTTCGGTGTATCAAAATTTACAAAGTGGTCAACTCAGTTCACTATGGATTGATAGCAACCTAAAGTTGTCCTCCCAAATATATCTAAAGGTACGTGGAGGCCCAAGTCCGTATTAGCACTGTTTGATGCGAAACCACACAGTGAGAGCACCCCTTTATACTTTTCATACTATAACACCACCCGATATACCCGAAAGTACGTGGACGAGCTACAATATACTTACATACGTGGAGTGAGGTATCACACTCAGAATGTATTGCAGACAATTAACGACAGTTGCTATGTTTTACAACGTCGGAACACGTCTCTAGCCTCGACCTTCTAAATGTTATCATTATGGTTCTAATGATTTGTTAGGTAAATTGATGTGAATTTTAAGTTGATCTTGTTTTTCAATTTTATTTTCAAGTTTCACCATGATAATGTAATCTAAATTCGTAAAATGCAAACTAAAATGATAAGAAAACTTTTCACTTTTAGATTTTTCAATGAAAATCTTAGCTACTAAAGGGAAAGGGCAATCAGTTTTGAGAGCAGACAATAAAGAGCACAAAATAATATGCAGCTTTCCTAATTGTTCCTATGCAAAACACACAATCCAATATATGCAAATGCAAGTTTTTCTTTTATTCCCCTTAATGTGAATGCAAAAAGGAAACTAAATGCATCAAATCAATAAAAACAAATTCTTTATTCTTTGAGAAATGATGAATTTAAAAATAATTTCTCTTTTAGGAAAAATGAAGAATGAAACTACAATTTTCCTACAGGAAACGAAGAATTAAAAAAAAAAATCCTTTACAAAAACAAATGGATCTAATGCAATGATAAAATACCTTAAATTTGATTTGTCAATGATAAAGAAAAACACTTTAAAGAGACATTGAACAAACTTTCTTTTCAAAGGAGGGAGATTCAGGTGGAGTCACTGATCTCTATGAGGCATCAGACAGTTGAAAACACAGCAAACAAAAGGCTGAAAGCAATGGAAATGACAAATTGAAAGGGAATTTGGTTGGCTTAGGGGGAAACTTAGTCTCTAAGGGGAGATAGTGCGTTGCAAAGCACCCCTGAGTGGGAGATAGTGCTATGCAAAGCACTGTGTCTTGACCAATAGTGCGTTGGGCACATCAGAGAACAAAAAACTCAGACTACTGACACACTTCCAATGAAATTCTTAGTTTCAAAAGTCTAATATTTAAGAGCAGATGCTACTGGGTAGATAAACATATGCAAACACACCAAGGATGAAGGGTAAACTCCCCAATAGAGTTGCCAATTTTTTATGTGGAATTATGGATTACGGATAAAACATTATTCCCTAAATGTGGTGTGCATTTAGAACAACATATTAAAGAATTTGCAACTAATTTTCCTAACAGTAAGACACAGAATAGATTAAGAAACTTACTTGGAGTCCAAGCACTTCCTATTATCCTTCTGTCGCTCTTGGTGTAGCTTCAAATCCAAGCTAGATCGCCAAAATATTTCCTGCAAGAATGAACACTAAACAACAAAGAGATTGCAAAATAAAGATGGCTATTAACGTTATTCGGTTAAATCAATGAAACATGAAACATATACATCAGATAAGAATTCATAATATGAAAGACAGAAGCTTATACAGATACATATGTGGGAAAGTAAGCAACAATATTTATTAATGGATAGAAGGGGAGGTTACAACCAACAATTGATTTGATGTCACCAACTCCAGCATCATCCCAGCCTCATCACAATGAACATCTCTATAGTAGCATATCACTCAAATCAAACCCTCAATTGAGATTCCAACATCATTTCTTTACTAAATTTCTTCCTTCTCAAGCACTAGGATCTGTGCTCAATTTATAGATGAGCTGAAGGTAGTTTCACAATAAATGAATTTATAATAATAGGAAAGCCATGTCTCCCAACTTTTAGGTGTTGAATGGACACATGGATTCGAAGTTTGACACATATGCACTCTTCTAGAAGGCACTGGCCATGTGGAGATTCTGGAACAATGAGAATTTCGCTCCCAATTGACCAACACACCCTTGAGTGTTGGCAAGTGCTTTGCAGAGAACTCTTTAATGGAGGTGACTACATATGCAAAGCAGTTAGTCCCTTGAGAGACTGTGTTGGTGAGATCATAGGTGATATAACATGTACTTTAAATCTTGGAAACCTTGAAATGGAAGTCATGGATGATTTTTTCTTGCTCTTTATCTTAGGGCATGTAGTAAATTAATTGATAGGGGATGATAGACCCTATTCATTGGTTCTGTGGATGATTTCCAGTTTAACCAGGTCATTGGGAATGATGCCCAAATTGACCTATAACAATTATGAAAATGCTACGAAAACTACGCTTCGAACTTGCCTAAATACTATGTTTTTCCAGCATGCTAAAGTTTTGGTATTTTTGATGCATTTAATGCATTTCAGGAAGGAAATATGGTTGACATGTCTGAAAACACATCATAATATTGACATTTCTGACAACACATCACTTTTTCCACCTCACCAATGGACAATTCATCATCAAATTCGGTATATCAAGCCCCGAAATCCAATATGACAGTTTTGCACTTGAACATGGTTATTTGCCACCTAAACAAGGTTGTTTGGTTCGATAGCCATCATTAGCATGGGTTATTAAAAGTTCTTGTTGATGAAGTTAATAGAGTTAAAGTCCTTTTTTACTAAAAAATCTTTCAAACAGAATTATCTCTATTTTTTCTCAATGTAATGGAATCCTTTTTGGATTAGATCTCTAGATCAAGTTCGAGAGTCTAGCCCAGGTGGCAGACCTATGTAAAATGGATTTCCCTTTATAAATAGTGGAGTTTTAGAGTTAGAGAGGGTTGATGGATGTAATTACCAGGGCTACTATTGTAATATGTTTTTCACTCAGTTAATAGATAGTTGCAGAAGTCTTTTTTCAAACCTAAGATTATGATTGAGTTTTTATCTGTTTGTGTCGTTTTATCTTTGGAAGATTGATTCAGCTTACTTATACATGATTACTTGGAATTCATAAAATCTCATGATCCAACTTCCTTTATGTATTGTATTAGCTATCAGAGTTATTTTGTAAAAGATAATGTGCCTCAAATTACATGAATGATACTTGTTTGTAATTGAATTTCCATGCCGACTCAATGTCCAATGGTAGCCCTGACTCATCTTATACCGACAAAAATAATCTAAAAAACATATAAGAGTTAGCCATATTCATTTTAAGCTTGTTTATTGAAAATATTACCTTTTTTGTTATGAAACCAGCTCCAAAAATAGAAGAAAAGAGAGATCAAAGCCTTAGAAATCAGCCACTTCGAGGGGGAAATCTCCAATACATTACATAAATGAACAATTATTGGATGATACAAATGACCAAAACCTTCTTCTATATATAGGAGTCCATGGGCCCACAATATAATCCTAGCCGACCTAACAATAATAATGTAAGGGCACAATAATAACAATATTGGGGTTACTGGGGTACAACAATAATACTAAGGGGCTACACTAATAACAATAAGGGACTAAACTAGTAATATAGGGACCTAACATGCCCCTCTCCTTAAAAAAGTGTTTTCATAAATGCTTGAGTAGCTTTGGGTGATTCTGTATAAAATTCTCATCCTCCCATGTAGAATCTTCAGTGGGTAAGTTCTTCCACTTGATGAGATACTGTGAAATTGATCGATTTCACAGCTGTCGAGTTCTTGTTTCCGTGACTGCTTCAGGTTCCAATATGATTTTTCCTTCCTCATCAAGTTCTGGCAATATTGTTTTAACTAGAAGATTTTCACCTATAACCTTCTTTAAGCATGAAACATGGAAAACTAGATGCACTCGTGAAGAAGCAGGAAGCTCCAATTTGTATGCCATAGTACCAATCTTTTGCAACACCTTGTAAGGACCATAGTGCTTTGGCGATAATTTATTATCCTTCTTAGCTTGCTTGAGGGACATTTGTTTGTATGGTTGTAGCCGTAAAAATACCCAGTCTCCTACATCAAAACTTCTCTCGCTGCGATGTTGATCTGCCTGTTGTTTCATTCGATTTTGTGCCAAATTCAGGTTATCCTTTAAGGGTTGGAGAACTTCTTGTTGATGCTCGATGTGATCTTCCACTGCTTGAACCTTCGAATTTTCTCTTAAAGATGATGTGATGGATGGTGGATGATATCCATAAAATTCCATAAATGGGGTCATTTTTGCTGCAGTATGGAAGGAAGTGTTATACCACCATTCAGCGAGAGGTAACCACTTGACCCATTGTGTTTGTTTATCGGATACAAAACAACGAAGATATCCTTCCAAACATTTATTTACTATCTCAGTTTGACCATCAGATTGAGGATGATAAGATGAGCTATGAGCTAATTGAGTACCCAAACAAGAAAATAACTCCGTCAAAAAATTTCCAGTAAAAATGGGATCTCTGTCGCTCACAATAACCCTTGGGCTTCCATGTAGCTTTTGAATTCTGTCCATAAATGTAGTAGCAGCTGTACTTGCTTTAAATGGATGAGATAATGCACAAAAGTGTGCATACTTGGTAAGTCTATCAACTACCACCATGATGACACTCTTTCCTTCGGACTTAGGTAAACCTGTGATAAAATCCATTGAAATCTCCTCCCAACGTTGTCTTGGAATGGATAAAGGTTGTAGAAGTCCTGGGGTCTTAATTGTTTCCACTTTATTCTGCTGGCAAACCAAACATTCCGCCACAAACTTTCGAATATCAGATTTAAGGCCATCCCAAAAAAATTCTTTCTTCACCCTGTGGTAAGTTTTTAAAAATCCTGAGTGTCCTCCTAAAGGAGAAGTGTGCAATTCCAGAAGAATATTTTATTTTAGTTGGGAATTCTTACAAAGATATAAGCGATCTTTGTACCATAAGGAATCATTTTTCCAACTAAATGTATCAGATGTACTAGGATCTTTTTGCAACTTTTGGATGAGTGTCCATACATCTTTGTCCTTCTTCCATTCATCTCTTGCTTCAGTTATCCAATCTGGTTGGATAATAGAAATGGCACAAAGCAATGCTTCCATCTCTTCATTCTTTCTTGAGAGTGCATCTGCAACAACATTAAGCTTTCCTTTTTTGTAGATTATTTCAAAGTCATAACCCAACATCTTTGTGGCCCATTTTTCTGCTCTTCTGAAGATAGTCTTTGTTCCAAAAAGTGTTTAAGACTATCATGATCAGTTTTTACCTTGAAGTGTCTTCCCATTAGGTAAGTTCGCCATTTCTTTAGTGCATGCAGTATTGCTAACATTTCCTTCTCATAAATAGGTTTCCGTAAATACTTTCCTTTGATTGGATGACTTTCAAAAGCAATGGGTCTTCCTTCTTGCATTAAAACAACACCAATTCCATTTCCTGAGGCATCACATTCCACAATAAAGGTTTTTGTGAAGTTTGGCGTAGCTAAGATTGGTGCTAGGCACATTGCCTCTTTAAGATGTTCAAAGGCCTTAGTTGCTTCAAGAGTCCATGAAAATGCATCTTTCTTCAATAATGTTGTTAGAGGTGCTGCTATTCTCCCATAATTCTTAACAAACTTGCGATAATACCCTGTTAACCCGAGAAATCCTCGCAACTGCTTTATGGTTGTGGGTACTTTCCATTCCTTAATGGCTTTAATTTTGTTAGGGTCTACTTTAACACCCTCATGAGATACAATATGACCCAGATATTCCACCTCTTGTACTCCAAAGAAACATTTGGATGTTTTTGGATATAATTGTTTCTCCTGCAATAGTTTGAGCACCCTGTCAACATGTTCAACATGATCCTTCCAAGACCTGCTATAGATTAGTATATCATCAAAAATACTAGCACAAATTTTCTAAGGAAGGGTTTGAAAATGGAATTCATCAACCCTTGAAATGTAGAAGGTGCATTGGTAAGGCCAAAAGGCATGACCAAAAATTCATAATGACCCTCATGAGTTCGAGATGCTGTTTTCGGAATATCTTTAGTCTTCATTCTAATTTTATGATATCCTGAATGAAGATCCAGTAAAATAAATTGCTCCATGTAATTCATCCATTAATTAATCAATCACAGGAATGGGAAATTTATCTTTAAGGGTGAGCTTATTGAGATCCCTATAATCCAGACACATGTGCCATGATCCATCTTTCTTGTGTACCAATACTACTGGAGCAGAGATAGAACTTTGACTAGGTTGAATTATACCACCCTCTAACATTTCTGCAATCATACATTCAATTTCTCTCTTTTGAACATAAGGATATCTATAAGGCCTGATGTTTGGAGGAACACTTCCTGGAATCAAATGAATAGCATGATCATGATCACGAATAGGTGGGAGTCCTTTGGGAGTTTCAAACACCTTGGAATGATTGTCCAAGGCTTTTTGGAGATCTACATAAATATATGATTTTGATGTTGGAACTTCTAATGAGCATAATTGTGCAATTACGCCTCATTTTTCTTTCTTCAAAAGATTTGTCATGACATTAGAGCTTATTGTCTTTCCCAGCTTCCCTGTGGTACCCCATAATTCGACTTCCTTTCCTTTTGAGAAAAATTTCAAGAAAAGTTCTTGAAAATTAAAAGCTACCGTCCCCAAAGATTGTAACCATTGTACTCCTAGTACAACATCAACACATCCCATAGGAATGGAAAGCATTGGACTATTCAATACATATTCCCCCATGGTTAGTTTGATATTAAGGAATTTTCCAGAGCAATTTATAGTTCCTCCATTTGCAACCATCACTTGACATTTTGGTGCTGGATATAGGAAACAATTCAATTCCTTGGCTACCTTACAATGAATAAAATTATGGGTACTACCTGAATCAATCAACACTATTACCTTTTTCTTCTTGATATGTCCTTCTATCTTGAGAGTTTGAGGAGTGGTAATTCCTGCCAATGCATTACACGATATGGTCAGAATCATTTCTTCCTCTTCTAGGGTTGGTTCCTGGTGTATATCCTCTTCTTTTGAAGATTCTTGTTCATTTTCTTTTTCCTCTTCACAATCTATGTAAAATAATTTCTTCTCAACACACTTATGACCTTTAGTGTATTTGCTATCACAACTGTAGCAAAGCCCTTTTACCTTTTTTTCTTCCAATTATTGTGGTGTCAACCTTATAGGTTGTGGAAATCTAGGAGTAGCAACCCTTCCATATTTATATATGTGAGTGGTAGGCTTCCTTGTTGCCATAATTTTACATTCAATTTTTCTTTCCAACCTGAATTCCTTTTCCAATGAATCAGGTATCCAAACACGAACTTCATGTTGGATGTTATCCTTTAAAATCCCTATGAAGACATCAATCCTGTGTTCCTTTGGAATACCAGTTACCCTTATATTCAATTTTTGGAAGTCCTCAATGTGTTTCGCCACTAAACCCTTTTGTTTGAGATTTATCAATTGGCTAAAGAAGGTACTTCTTTTTGTATCCTCATAATGTGTTATCATTTCCTCCGTAAAAATTGACCAAGTGACAATTTTTTTACGGGAGAAAAGCCATCGATACCATACAAATGTATTTTGTTCTAAATGTAAAGTTGCAATGTGTACCTTTTGTGTTTTTTTCACATTATTGAGATCAAAATATTGCTCCATCTGTAGTATCCATGTTACAGGATCCTTGCCATCAAACTTCCTCATATCCATCCTTGGAATATGGTGGTTCTTCCATCCAACATTAGCGTTTATGAAATCACGATTAACATTTATTTTTTTCTCATCATGAGTTTCCTCTACTATCTTTTTGCCATTAAGAAACATTTCTTGTATCAAATTTTCCAAACCTTCGATGTCTACTTTTCTATCATTCTTCATGTTTTCCATTTTTTCATCGATCTTAGCTTCCATGTCATCTATCTTAGCTTCCATGCCCACTTCCATGCCTTCCATCGTAGCTTCCAAACCATTCATCTTAGCTTCCGCACCTTTTTTCAAACCATCCATCTTAGTTTCTACGCCTTTCTTCAAAACTTCCATTTCATTTTTTGTTGCTCTTTGTGATAGCGAAATTTGGTGCACTTGCTCTTGTAATTTTGATATCTCATGTTGTGTTTCTTCGTCTTCATGAGTCATAGTAGGGCCTTCTGAAGGCTTAATGGGTGTTGAATTATTTTTAGGGGGCATTTTAGAACCCAATACTGATATCTATTCTTCAATATTCCCTTGGAATAAATTCAAACTATTTTTTTTTTTCAAACGAGACTTATGTAATTCGAAAAAATACACACCTTTTTCTTGCTTTTGAGAAGCTCGATATTGAAACTGAATTATCTCTGTGATGTCGAAACTTCAATATCTGAAATTTAGCCCTGAAGTAGCCCTCTGAATCATTTTTCGAATTCCATAGGTCTAACATGATTTGGATTCTTCAAGACAAAGTTATGCCCAATCTCCCATGGTGACCTAATTATGGACTGGTTCAGTAGAGCGAACTTGTACGACTTGCCACGTATCACTGTTTCCTCCTTCAACTCTGAAATTGATATATTGAAAACTACAGTTTGTGTAATTGCAGCCATTTTTTACAGAATATCAATCTTACACTCAGAGAGAGAGTTATGACGTTTTTCCCACGGTCACCTCTTTGAGATGAAATTAGGGAGCCTGAAAAAATACTAACTTCCACAGATCATATCTCCAAAACTATTACGAACCAAGATTTGAAATTTTACAGGAGGTTCTTTAGGTTTTCGGCTTTTCTCTATGAAAATTTGAGCTTCTGAAACCTTGTAGAAAAATATTTATAGTGAAAATTCCACAATGACCTGTGTAGGTTAAATTAAAGAGCCTGCAAAAAGCCCCAACTTCCACATATCATATCTCCGAAAATATTGCGAACCAAGCTCTGAAATTTGGTGAAAATGTTCCTCAATATTTCAGCTTCGCACTATAAAAATTTCATCTTCTGAACCTTCGTAGAAAAAGGTTATAGCAAAAATTCCACGATGACCTGTTTGGAGCAGCGAAACCCTAGAATCCAAAGTTGTGATACCAAATGTTATGAAACCAGCTCCATAAATAGAAGAAAAGAGAGATCAAAGCCTTAGAAATTAGCCACTTCGAGGGGGAAACCTCCAATACATTACATAAATGAACAATTCTTGGATGATACAAATGACCAAAACCTCCTTCTATATATTGGAGTCCATGGGCCCATAATATAATCCTAGCCGACCTAACAATAACAATGTAAGGGCACAATAATGACAATATTTGGGTTACAGGGGTACAACAATAAAGATAAGGGGGCTACACTAATAACAATAAGGGACTAAACTAGTAATATAGGGACCTAAAATTTTTCTTGAGAGAGACCTCTCTAGTTGAAAGGGCTAACTTCCAACCCCAAGTGTTTTGAAATAGTTACATAAAATTGACTATTGACCGACCCAATTAGTCCTAGTTTGGTAATAACATGTTCGACGAACTTCAATGCACCTTATACTGTGGTGAAAAACCCATATTACGTCATGGCTCCTACGAACTCCGATATAATTTGACTGTAGCAAAGCAACTTCCTTCGTCGAAGCTATGTTTCTACAAAGTAGTTTATAGTCCAGTACCCACTTTCAATTGCAGGTGGCACTAAGACTTTCCTCCTTTTTCTTCTTTAGTGTGAAGCTGTAGGGGTAGGGTCATCCCTGTACAACTTCAATCCACTACCATTTACCCTTCCTTGAATAAATTCTCCAGTCAACTTCGCTAATTGAACTGTGCCTCCATTAGTGATATGATTTATAATATATGGGCCCAATGTCTCATAGAGGAGAACAAGGTCTCCTACCTTGAAATTATTTTGTTTGATATATTAGTCGTACCAAGCTTGCTCTTTGGATTTCTACACCTGCTAATGGAATCCTGCTATAAATATGTCTTATTCCAAAGCAACCAACTGTGACATTCTTTCCTCCATTATTTCATGGTCTTCCATATCTGTGAAGGCTGCAATCCTCAAGCTAGGAACAATATCTCCATGGGAATCACAAATTCTTTTCCATATATGAACATGAAGGGTGTCTGACCTATCAATTTATTACATGTGGTCCTATAAACCCATAACAAAAATGGAATTCTGAGATCCTAGTCAACTCTGTTGACATTGCATAATTTGGTGAGTGCAGTCTCCAAAATCTTATTAAATGCCTCCACTGTCCCATTGGCGGGTGATAAGGGGCACTCTTTTGGTGATAGACTTGAAACTCCTCAATCAATGCTTCGATAGTATTATTTAGGAAATGTGAGCCTTGGTCACTCATCAATATCTTCAGACACCCAAATATAGATAATATATAATAAAAAATAAAAATTTCTGGAGTGTTACAGTTCCTTATTGGTTGTGCTTTGACATCACATTTATTATGTACCTCACACCAGTCTTCTTTCCAAATGGGATGATAGGTCCAAAAAAATTAATAGCCCATTTTTCAAAAGCTTGCAATATCACTTGTGGAAGTAATGGCATCTCATCTCTTCTAGAGGGCTTCCCAGTTCTTTGACACGCATCACATGCTCTACAATAATCCTTTGCATCCTTATGTAGTGTGGGCCACCATTATATTGCTCTCAAGATCTTCTGTGCAGTAGCCTTTCCTGCATAATGTCCACTAGTTTCCCCTCCATGAGCTTATGCTAGAATCATCGATATTTCATGTTCAGGGACATATGTGTGCAATATATCATTTGGTCCCATCTTATTTGTCCTGCTATGAAGGAAAATTCATCTGCCTTAACCACCAATTCTTTCTTCTGCTACGTAGTATATTTCGAAGGAGCCATCCCTGTGGTAAAAAAGTGAATAATGTCTGCAAAGTGGTCATCTGCTACTATGATTGCAAATAACTGCACATCATGGAGATTATATTCTATACTATTTTGTTCTTCTCCTATTTCCAGTATTGATAGATGGTCAGTTCCTGCATTCAGCCTTTATGGTTTAACAACAAATTCAAAGTCATACTCCTGAAATAATAATAGTTATATGCAAATCTTCCCTCCTAGGACATGCTTATTGACCAAATACTTCAGTGCAAAGTGATCTGTAAACATCTTAAAATGTGATCCCATTAAATAATTTCTATATATTGTATATTGATATGAACCCCATTCTGTAGCAAAGGTGGTCTTGTGTCAATATTTCGGTGCAATTCTAATCTAATAACATCCTGAAAATCCATCTTTAAATGAATAGACTTCCTGAACTCCTACATTATCCAATAATTCATCTGTGAAAGGGGTGGGAAAATGATTGTGTAAGCATGGATTTTTCAACTTCCTTAAGTATGCACACATCATGATCTCTCCTTTTGTCTTCTTTTCCTGCACCACTATAGGACTTACCCTTTCTGACTCTTCGACATGTTCAATAATCCTTGCTATTATCATCTTATCGAGTTATAGCTTCACTTTCTCCTTGTACTTTGGGTTCAACCTATAAGGTCTCTGCTTGATTAGATTTTCATAAGGTTTCGGGGGAATCTTCATGACTCCCAAATATCCTAATATTCCCTTCATATCTGAAAAATTAGTGGGAAACATTTCTTGATATTCATGCAGTATTCTATGAATTTATTGACTATCTCCTCATCCCAATAATATCTGACTATTGCAAACTTGGGCACTTATTCTAATCCAATGTTCACCTTCTTGGTCTTCAATGGCTGTGTGATATATGGAATTTCTATATTTGGTTCACGTACTTCATGGTTCCCTTATGATTCTACCATGTCAATGTTTCGGGGGTATTCTTCTTCTTCAGGTATAATATTATAGCATCTAGTGCATACTCTACTGCGCTGACCAATTAGGTTGCTTCCATGTCAATGTGGATACACCTTCAAAGATATTTTCTTTTACTACCTGAAGGGCCAAATCTATGCCTGAACATTTATCGTCAAAGCTGAATGTTAGTATAAACCCATCAACCAAGTCTACCCAGTTCATAGTACCATGTCACAACTCTATTTCCAGGTACCAATTCATAGGAATGATCTCCAATGTGTGAATAAATCCATGCACCCATTCCTGATGTGGAATCTCCTTCCATGTTGTAGTGCACAACTGTATATGCTCTCTAGGGTCAGTTTCACCATCATATTTCATCTTTATTCTTGTTTCCACTTGTTCATACTTGATCCACATTAATCTTCAACATACTTTCCAATCTCCTATATTCTTCTTGTCTGTGCCACACTATCAAGTAGGGGTAGACCTTAGGGTTGTATCCAAAGCTAACAATCTTTGATATTCTGGTACCTTCTCTTCATAATCATTAAGAATATTTTCTACATTGCCCAAACCATCAAAATAAGGTAGGTTACGTACCTCACATGTCATACAACAAACTACTTTCATGATTCTTGCACAACGCTTTGTGGATATTTCATGCAATCTGTTCTGCCAATTCTCCAGTTCTTATTCTGAATCTAATGTGCAGGTATTATCATGATTCCAACTCAAATTTCCTTATGAAGTAGGGTCAATATAGTCTTCTTCCTTGGTTTTCAATTGATAAATGTTATCAATGTCTACTGCGTTGTATTCTTCTGTCACTGGCTTTGTATATCTTACTCCTTCTGATGGATCTAAAGGAAGAATCAACCTCATATTTCTCCTTTCAAATATCATTTGCCTCTCCTTTAAATTGATGATGACAAAATTGTCAATTTCCCAATAAATTCCCAGTGAAGCAACGTAAGGATTAGTGTCATCAACAATTTATATTACTTCAAAATTAGCAATGGTGCGAACTCCTTCAATATCTACTGTGGCACCTGATAATATTCCCATAGGAAATATCTTTTGTTGATTTTCCAGTCTCAACTGAATATTTGACCATTGTAGCTTCAAATTACCCATTATTTCCCATGTCTGCTTTGTCAAAACATTAGCATTAGATCCCAAATCCAGAATAACCTTATCCATTTCATATTCTCCAATCTGTGCACTAAGTCTCATCTCTTTGCCAATTCTCTTCTGTCCATACAACTTTGACTAGAAACCAAAACTTCTCATTTGGGCTTGACCCAGGTTCGATCTATATTGCGCACCAAAAAAACCCTTGATCACTGACCCTTTCGGCAATGACCTGCAAGCAGATCACAGTCTTGCCCGAGGTGACTATGGGTGGTTGCAAAACAAGGTTTCTGCAGCCTTGAGGGACTGCATGATGTGGCCAATCTACTGTGTTTCTATTTATATTTTATCATACATAAAATTACAACGTTGTATAAGCGATTCACTTACTTCATCACATTCAACAGAACATATTATACATCATCATAAAATACATTGTTATAACACACAACTGTAATAACTACTTTGCAATAATTGATATTAAGAAAATAGACAAGAAACACATAAATAACAAAAACTATCTTCACAAAACTTCCTCTTCTTTATTATGATGGATCTCTTAAGTATAATTACCTTTTCGACTTGCACACACAGTTGCAGGTGGTCTGTGCACTAAGCTGCAGACTCTTCCAATTTCTCTGTGTACTCAACTGCAAAGCCTTTCCTTCGCTACAAAAGATAGATAAAAAACTAGCCCGTAACCATAGAAATTACAATGATATCTACCTTCTAACATAACATTATATCCCTTTATAGTATTACATCATTACAAAACCATGGTCCAAATACCATGGAATCCATAAAACAAGCAAATCTAACCCAAACCCGTTAAAAAAAGGAGGGGCTTCAACCCACCTAGAAGCCCATAAGATACCGCACGATATATCCACAATGCTCTCTTGTGTCCAACACTTCCTCCATCTCTTCCTCATCCTCTCCATGGGATCTATCTTTTCCTCTTCCTCTGCCTCTAGAAGGAGATGCATTTCCTTGTGAATTCTGCTGATTTCTATTTTTGTTCTGATTCTGACCCCTACTCCTTCCTCTTCCTCTATGCCTTGTATAAAAAGGATATTCCACTTCCTCAAATGGTTGATTTTATTCAACGGTTAGCAAGAACCAACTCAATTCATCAATTTTCATTGTAGTTGAATCTTTAGAGACCATAATACTAGTGGCAACCATCTAAAAATTAGGCATAACACTTCTTAAAATTTTCTCAATAAACCTTCTTTCTAGAACACCTTTAACTAATGACTTCATATGATTAACATGATCTTGCATTTTTTATGTTGAGATTCAACAAGATGATGATCCTAGTGAAAATTAAGGACCTATACTAGGATGGAGCCTCAGGCTATTTTTAGAACGGATGAGAAAATTCTATTTATAGATGATGTCTATTTATGGATGGTGAGAAAATTCTGTTTATAGATGATTTTGTATTTTTAGATGTATGTGTGAGTTCTATTTATAGATCGCATGTCTATTTATAGATGCATGTCAACTATTATTATCCCTTGATAATAGTTGGACAATAAATATTAATCTATTCTCATGGAGCACTTGAAATCAGTTAACTGAAGTGGAAAACCAGTTAGCTGAAGGAATTTCGAGTTCAAAGGTTGGTTGGTGGGACATGCAAGTGGACTTAGTTGTAACTGAGTGATTCGAAGTTGTAACAGAGTTGGATGTGTAATTATGTGAGTTGTAAAGTAGTTTAACTCAGTTAAGTGAGCTAAACTCAGTTTTTATAGTTGTAACAGAAGATACAGTAGTGGGAGATAAGTGACTTAAATATTAAATTAATTCACATGTAGTGATCTCACATGCAACTGAAGATTTACTACTATTAACTACATGCATTTAAGATCTAGTGGAGACCCAGTTGAGAGGTCGGTGAAAGGGACAGTTGACTATCAGTTGTACTATATTGGATTGCAATCTTGCAAGCCAAACACACATTGGATATGCTCATAAGGATTGTGCAGTAAAGGAGAGTATGATTGCATCAAATTGGTCTTTGTATTCATCTTGTATTGCGCAGTGGAGGCAGGCTGTTGTGAGGAAGAAATTTGGCTAAGGCATTTGTCAATTTCTGCAAGATAGTGTGAGACGATTGTATATTGTACTGAGAGCTCTTGGATTAGAGTTTTGTATGAGATTGTTTCATGATCCATGATATATACATAATATATGATAGTGGGGTTTTTAGCTTTATTCTTTCCTGGTAAAACATCTGTGTTATGTGTGAATGATCTTTCTTCATGTGTTTGCAATTGGTGATCGTGTTTTAAATTTCCGCAAGAATTTTTGTAGAAGTGATTCTGTATTTAACAGTGGCATATAATTGTTAGATCATGAGAATCCAAGCAATACATAATTTTTTTAAATCTCTACGTGGTATCGGAGCCTGGGAGATTGCAATTTTGAAGCAGGAGCTGAGTTTTTTGGTTGAAACAATTCAAATTTGCTGCAATAATTTCTTGGTGCAACAGTTGAGTAAACATCGAAATGATTTTCAATGGCTTGCGGCTAGAGTATGCACCCAAGGGTAGTTCAAAATACATTGCCTGGAAGGACAGGGTTGGGTATGTGTTATATTCTTTCCACGACTAGTCACGCGCAGGGGGGCGTTAGCCTCCCATGTATGTTGCGCCGAGCGCAACCTGGGTGTCATAGGGGGTGTGATAGCACCCTTGTTGGGGTCCGGGGCAGCGCCCCGATAAATTTTTTTTGGTCCTTATTTTCCGGTGGGTGGACCCGCCTATGGTTTTGTGCATGGGTTTGCACATGGTTTTGGGGTACAATGGTTTTCGGCCCCTGGTATTTTGTAGATCCGGTCAAGGGAACTACGGTTATGTTCTAATACATGGTTAATGGATTGGGGTTTATGTATGCTTCGACATGTATATATATGTGTTGTAACACTAAAAGGAATATAATGAAAAATCAAGTTGGTCGTCCCGATTTGGGATCCAGGGGAAAATATCTGTGTATATATGTTTTATGTTTTATGCTCTCGTTATTGTTTATTTTCTATTTTTAAGAGTCATTTGCGGATAATTTCTGTACATGTTTAAAAACCTACATTTGGTATCAGAGAATTTTCGGCTTCAAGGGGATGCCTTTGCTGCTGAGGGGTTTTTTGCTCGGGCCTGAGGTAGACCCTGTTCAGTGGGAGATCTACATGATCGATTCTTGTGCTAAAAAAAGATGGCGAGCGACGGGAAGATAGAGATCGAGAAATTTAATGGTTAGAGTTTTGAGTTGTGGAAGCTCAAGATGGAGGATCTGTTGGTGGATAAAGATCAGTGGATCGCGGTAGATCCAGGTACTAAACCAACGACAATGTCAGATGAAGACTGGAAGAAGCTGGATCAGAAGGTAAAGAGAACAATACAGTTGTGTGTCTCAGATTCAGTATTGTTGAATGAATCTGGGGAAGCTACGATGAAGACCTTGTGGGAAAAACTAGGGAATTCGTACCAATCTAACTCTTTGGTGAATAAATTGTTTCGGCAGAAAAAGCAGCATAACCTGAGGATGAAGGATGGAGACTCGGTGACAGAGCATCTGAATGCCTTCAATACTGTGGTAAGTCAGTTGTCATCTGTTGATATTAAAATCTCAGATGAAGATAAGTGCATCAGTTTGTTGTGTTCTCTACCAGAATTGTGGGACAATATGGTTATTGAAATAGGTAGCAATACAACTACCTTGAATTTTGATGACATTGTCTCAGCCTTGCTGTCGGAGGAAACGAGACAGAGAAATATGGAGGGTCAGAATGGAGATGCCTTATTTGTACGAGGAAGGTCCCAGAACAGAAACAAGAATAAGGTTTCGAGTGGGAGATCTAAATCTAGAGGGAGATCTAAATCTCCTGGAAAGTTTGTAAAGGTGTGCTAGAAATGCGGAAAGGAAGGGCACTACAAAAATTTGCATATTGTTGTGTGAATTAATCCGTCTTGCGGACAAGACCAATCTCTCTAGTACAAAAGGTAACTAGCAACAAACAGCCAATTATACTATTCTCTCTCTAAGCATATAAGATTTATAAAAACACTATACGGGTGTAACGCCTACCTTATGTCCAACGCTTGCTTGATTTTGTTGAAGTCCTTCATGTGTCTTGAAAGAACGTTCCTCATGAATCTGCAGTCAAAAACAAGAAAAAAGATTACACAACACCTGTATCGACATTATTATAAACCATACTTATCATAATGATCAAGGAATTTATGAAATAAACCATGAATTGACAGTTTAATGAGAGAAATGAGTATATTTGTGTTAACTTTAAAGATGGAAAACCTTTACAACCTGTGCCTTGATGTTGTGCTGGTCCTCCCGGGGTCCGAAGCAGGAATCTCCTTTACTTTGACAAGCATTGCACTCTTGAACTAAGACAAATGGAGATGAGTGATTTAACCTCACGAAGATCTTAGTTAACTAAGTCTAAATCATATGACATTTAACGAATCTCATAACTGCTCCCCTTGAGGCTACCCAAGACCTCTTTTATAGTGGAAAAAGAGGAGGTTCTTGTTCCAAATATGAAGGGATAGAATCCTCCTTCAAAGGGATAAGCTCCTTACATCAAGGGGTTAGCTCCATCAAGTGAGGGATGCATGAACCTTCTCAAAGCGTATCCATTCCCGAAAATTCCCGTCTAGAATCTTCTAGAATTCACTTTATATCTTCATTTTCTGCGCCTTTTATGTTTTACGGAGGTCCGCACCATTACACAAAGAACGTGCGGTATGGTTCCGCGAGCGAGTTTGAGATTTAGGTGCGGGACCGCAGGAGATGCATAGAAAGTCGATACCAATTCTTAAGGAAATTTTAAGGATTTTCTTCTGATTTTGAAGCTTGACATGGTACAGTATATTAGACTTACAAAAGGAGTATGATTTAATAATGAGCTCATGCAGTTAAGCGGAGATGTCAATTGTGATTTCGGTGTAACACATATCTAAACTCTGAAAGGGATCTGATGATGCTCCTTCTGCAGAGGCAAAAACCACCTCGGATGAAGGTGGGGATGTGTATTTGGCTTCTTCTTCAAATACACATGTAGATCATGAGTCATGGTTGATTGACTCAGGTGCATCCTTTCACTTCACTCCCCATAGGGAGTGGTTCTGCGAGTATGATAAATATGATGGCAGTGATGTCTTCTTAGGTGATGATAGGAAGGCCAGAATTTTCGGACGTGAAAAATTCAAGCTAAAGCTGCAAGGTGGAAGGATTAGAACACTTCTTGGTGTTCTGCACATTCCTGCATTGGCTAGAAATCTGATTTCTGTAAGCAAGATGGATGATGTAGGTATTAAAAGCGATGTTAGAGAAGATGCACGTAAAGATAGTTAGAACTGCTTGGTATTAATCACACGGGGAGTTGATTGGAACTACGGCCAAAGCAGACAACACTATTGTTGATGATTACCTTGATTCTGTAGTTCCGAGAAGTGGGCAAAGCCTAGGTCTCACGGAGAAAGACCATGCTATGGCATCAAAGGCTTGGACATATTGGAGAAGGGGGCCTTGATCTTGCGCCAATGGAAATGGTATGGTAGAAGGTATGTGTAATAGCTCTGCTAGTTTCCAATTTGCAGCAGACATTGTGTATATGAGAGCATAATGGGTAGGATTTCTTACGGTGCTAAGAGGGTGAACAAGATATTAGAGCTTGTGCATATTGATGTGTTTAGACTTGTATGGAGGTTCCATAATCCTTTGGGTAAGTCACATATCCCATATGTTTCATTCATAGATGACTTCTCAAGGAATACATGGATATATTTCTTGAGGAAGAAATTTTAAGTCTTTGACAAATTTAAAGAATTTAAGGCTCTGGTGGAAAACCAGACAGAGAAGAAGATAAAGGCGTTGAGGACAGATAATGGTGGGGAGTTCTGCAAGAAGGAATTTGAAGAGTTCTGTAAGAAGTGCGGTATAGCACGGTAGAAGACTACTCCATACAAACCTCAGAAAAATGGAGTTGCAGAAAGAATTAATGAATAGAATTCCAAAAGCGATGGAAATACCCAAGATCCATGCTTGAGTAGTCTTGGGTGGAGACAAATTAAAGGCGAGCGTGTAGTATATGTTACTTGGTTAATAGATCACCTTCATCAGCGTTGGAGGATAAGACTCCACATGAGGTATGGACTGGTAAGAAACCCTCTCTTTCACATCTGAGGGTATTTGGATGTGATGCATATGTACATGTTCCAAAGGAGAAAAGGAGCAAGTTGGATAATAAATCTGAAAGGTGCATATTTATTGGGTATAAGAATGGTTTAAAGGGTTGCAAGCTTTGGAACCCGGAAACAAGGAAGGTTGTGTACAAATGAGATGTGGTGTTTAGAGAGGTGAAATATGTTGTTAAACATGAAATCCTACCAAAGGAACCTGAAAATATAGAGTTTGAGCTAAAGGAGGATGAATCAGACTCTACAACAGAAGAAGACTCATAAGAGGAAGAGCCACAAACTCCACCTACGAGAAGATAAGTTCGGGAAAGAAGACAACCAGAAAGGTATAGTCCATCTGCTTTCTGTTCAAATTTTGCTTTAACTATAACTCATGATGACCCCAGAATTGTCAAGGAGGCAGTAGATTCAGAGGATGGAAAACTCTGGAAGGGGGCCATGGTTGATGAAATGGCATCCTTGCATAAAAATGAGGCATGAGATCTAGTGGAGTTGTCAGCTGGAAGGAAGCCCATCGGGAGCAAATGGGTGTTTAAGAAGAAGATGAATGCAGAAGGCAAGGTAGAGAAATACAAAGCTCAATTGGTAGCAAAAGGTTATTCCCAGGTGTCGGCAATTGATTTTGGTGATATTTTTTCTCCTGTTGCCAAAGTTACTTCTATTAGATTACTTTTATCTGTTGCTGCTACATTTGATTTTGAGGTAGAACAGATGGATGTGAAGACATCATTTCTTCACGAGGATCTGGAAGAGGAGATCTACATGAAACAACCTGAAGGATTTATGGTGAAGGGGAAGAAAGAGCTGGTATGCAGGTTAAAGAAGTCTCTGTATGGGTTAAAACAATCACCAAGGATGTGGTATCATCGTTGACATATATATACGGACTTGGCTTCACCGAAGCAAGGAGGATCAACGTGTTTATTTTAAATTAATTGGTGACCATGTTATTTATTTGGTCTTGTATGTGGATGATATGTTTTTGATTGGAAATGACAAAAGAGTTATCAGATTTGAAGACAAGCGTTCTCTTAAAAATTGACATGAAGGATCTTAGTCTTGTAAACTATATTTTAGACGCAAATTAAGAGAGATCGGGCAAGAGGCTGCGGGTTAAACGGAAGGGAAGTATGTCGAGACTATATTACGGAGGTTCAATGCAGAGGTTCGATATGCGGGATAGTAAACCGGTGATTGTTCCTATTCCTTTAGGTGTAAATTTGTCTGCTGAACAGTGTCCCAAGACACAAGAAGAAGAGGAGGATATGTCCCGTGTTCCATATGCAAGTGCAGTGGGTAGCCTGATGTATGCAATGGTTTGTACTAGACCAGACATTGCACATGCAGTGGGAGTATTGAGTAGGTTTATGTCAAACCTAGGGAAGGAGCATTAGACAACATTGAAGCGGGTTTTTAGATATTTGCGTGGCACTAGTGAATATGGCTTGTGCTAGTAGGGAAGACTAGGATTGGAAAGAGTGTTGTACATTCATGGTTTTTTTGATGCAGACTAGGCTGGAGATCTGGACCAAAGAAGATCTACAAGTGGGTATGTGTTTAGCCTATTTGGAGGTGCAATCAGTTGGATGAGTAAAATACAGTCTGTAGTGGCACTTTCAACTATAGAGGCACAATACATGGTAGCCACTCATGCAAGCAAGGAAGCAGTTTGGTTACAGAGATTGTGTTCAAGTATAGGGTTGGTCCAGCAAGCTATAAGGGTAGACTGTGATAGCCAAAGTGCAATTTTCTTGGCTAAGAACCCTACTTATCATTCAAAGACAAAGCACATTGATGTTCAATATCACTTTATGAGATATATGGTTGAGGCTAAAAGGGTGTTGCTGGTAAAGGTGGACACTTTGAAGAATGTTGCAGATGCATTGACAACGTCTGTGAGCACTCAGAAGTTCTGTTGGTGTAGAGAAATAATGGGTATTGCAAAGTTGGGCTAATGACTCAGCTCTCCTGTGGCCCCCTGCGGAAAGAAAACAACAAGTGGGAGAATGTTGGGTATGTGTTATAATATTTCCATGAATAGTCACACGCGGGGGGGGGGGGGGGGGTTATAGGTGGGGCGTCAGCCCCCCCTGTCGGGGTCTGGGGAAGTGCCTCGGGAAATTTTTTTTGGTCCTTATTTTCCGGTGGGCGGACCTGCCCATGATTTTGTGCATGGGTTTGCACATGGTTTTGGGGTACGATGGTTTTCGGCCCCTGGTATTTTGTAGATTCGGTCAAGGGAACTATGGTTATGTTCAAATCCAGGGTTAATGGATTGGGGTTTATGTATTCTTCGACACGTATATATATGTGTTGTAAGACTAAAAGGAATATAATGAAAAATCAAGATTGTCGTCCTGATTTGGGATCTAGGGGAAAATCTCTGTGTATATCTATTTTATGTTTTATGTGCTCGCTATTGTTTATTTTCTATTTTTAAGATTCGTTTGCAAATAATTTCTGTACAGGGTTAAAACCTACAATGGAGGTGGTGCTTGAAGATAATGGATTGAAGTAATTCATCAACAGTGATGTTCCTAAGCCCACTTCGACGGATGCTGCATTACTTGATGCATGGAAAAAGAAAGTAGCGAAGGCGAGAAGGATTCTGTTGGAAGGTGTACAAGACCACATTGTATCAAGCCTTCTGGGAAAGCCACTCCATATGTTATGTGGAAGGCTTTGAAAGACCTTTTCCAAAGAAGCAATGAACATAGGAAATTGGCGCTGAAGGATAAACTTGGAAAGATCAAGATGGAAAAGGGCAACAATATTCCAAAGTATCTCACAAAGTTTGTCCAATGTCAGGATGAACTGGGGAGTGTGGGAATCACTGTTGCCAATGATGATTTGGTGAGCTTGGCTCTCTTGGGACTTCCTAAGAGTTGGCACAGTTATGAAGACTCTGTCAACGGACAGGAAAAACTACTCGAATGGGAATGACTTTGGTCAAATCTAGTGCAGGAGGAGTTCAGGCAGAACACCAGACATGGCTCTTCATAAAATCATGATGATGAAGAGGATTGTGCTTTGGTTGCCAAGGCAAGGAAAGGGAAAGGGAAGAAATTCAATTCAAAATCCGAGTCTAAAGGCAAGAAGCTAGATTTGTCCAAGGTGAAGTGTTTTCACTGTCACAAACATGGGCATCTCGCCACTAACTGCCCATAGAAGAAGAAGAACAAGAAGGTTGTTGGAGCTGCAGCTGGTGAGGCCCTTACCTCACAATTTGAACTTGATTTCTCTTTGATCGCATGCATGGTGTCAATTGCATTGGGATCGGTGTGGTATCTTGATAGTGGTGCTTCCTTCCACATGACGGGAGATAAGGAGCTTTTCAGTGACTTGGAGGAGAAAGATCTCCAAATGCATATAGAGATGAGTGATGATGGACGATACAGTGCGACCAACATTGGTACCATTACCTTTGAGAGGGATTTAGGTAAACCATTTCAATTGAAAGATGTTATGCATGTTCCAGGTCTGAAGAAAAGCTTGGTCTTAGTCACGATGTTGGAGGGCAGAGGCTATGACGTTGTTTTCAACAATGGAAAAGCTTTCCTGTGACATAAAACAATGGGTCAAGCCAAGAGGATAGGGATTCGAGTTAAGAATCTCTACAAGCTGGAGGTAGATGGCTGTGCTGCCATGATGGGCAAGGCAGAACAAGTGGTGAGCCGGGATGAGGGAGACTTATGGCACAGATGATTGGGCCATCTTCATCATGGAGCCTTGAAAGTCATGCAACAAATATCTACCGGATTTCCAATGGGAACACTTGCTCAGTTAGATCAATGCAAGGGTTGCACCATGGGGAAGTATGTAAAGTCCACCTTTCATGAAAAGGAGAACCATGCTTTGGTGATCCTGGAGAGAGTTCACACAGACGTGTGTGGACCATTCTCGGTTGCGTCAACAAAAAAACAAAGGTATTATGTTATATTTTTTTTTTTTATGAATTTTATCGTAAATGTTGGATCTTCTTCATGCTGATGAAGGATCAAACATTCTAAAAGTTCTGTGAGTTTAAGGAATTGGTGGAGAAAGAGTCGGGGAAGCAAATGAAGGCTCTGAGGAGCGATAATGGTGGAGAATACATCTCTAACCAATTCAAAGACTTCTGTAGAAAAGAAGGAATTCAAGGAGAACTCATAACGCCTCCTAACCCACAGAAAAATGGGGCTGCGAAGAGGAAGAACAGAACGATTGTGGGTGCAGCACGAGCAATAATACATGATCAGGACCTACCAATGCATTTGTGGGCAGAAGCATGCAACACTGCGGTTTATGTGCAAAACCGTTGTCCTCATAAAGTACTTGGCATGAGTACACCTAAAGAAGCTTTCACTAGTAAGAAACCAGATGTTTCTCACTTTAAGATTTTTGGCTCATCTTTTTATGTACATGTGACCAAGAACGCCAGGAAGAAGCTGGAGCCAACTGCTAAAGTTGGGATATTTGTGGGGTACAAAGAAACACCCCATAATTATCGTGTGTATTTTCCTAACAGTAAGATGAATGTTATGTGACAGGATATAAAATTCGATGAAGGGAAAGCCATGTGGTTGTCACTTGAGAGGGAATTGGACTTGCATGCGGAGGAGGAACTGTTGGTTCCCAAAGATGAGTCTCTAGATGTGGATCATCCATAGGAGGAGGTTCATGGAGTGGAGGAGTCCACTCACACAGAGCCAAACATCAGAACTGGCAGAAGGCATACCACAGAAGATGATAGGCTGAGGCTTGATGTTGCACAAAATGTAGGAGCCCCTACATCACAGCGTAGACAAAGATAGTATCCTGCGATTCACTGGATACATGGCTCTCATGAGAAAATGTATTGTGACTGAGCCATCTTCCTTTTAGGAAGCAGTGCAGGAGCCCACATGGGTAGATGAAATTGTGGAGGAGTATGACTCTATTGTCAGAAACAGTGTTTGGGAATTTTTTCCAAGGCTGCTTGATAAATCAGTGGTAGATTCAAGATGGATCTACAAGGTAAAGAAAGCTATTGATGGGAGTGTTGAGAAATACAAGGCCAGATTTGTGGACCGAGGCTTCTCACAGATCGAGGGGATTGATTATGAAGAAACCTTTGCACCTGTCACAGGGTATTATTCCATAAGGACCATCCTTGCTCTCTCAGCACAGATGGGTTGGAACATTCATCAGATGGATGTGAAGATTGTGTTTCTCAATGGGATCATTGAGGAAGAAGTGTACATTAAGTAGCTTGAAGGATTTGAGATCTTCAGTAGTGAGTCACATGTGTGCATACTCAAAAGAGCGCTATATGAGCTGAAGCAAGCACCACGTGCTTGGTACACTTGGATATACAACTATTTCACCGGACTTGGCTTCAATAAGAGTGAGGTAGATGCAAACCTATACCAAATTGTGGTGGAGGGTAAGATTTTAATCATTGTTCTTTATGTTGATGATTTAATATTGACTGGTGATGAGCAGCTGATACACTAATGCAAGGAGGAAATTGCAAAGGAGTTCAAGATGAAGGATATGGGCCTCCTTCATTATTACCTTGGATTGGAAATATGGCAGCAAGATGGTGAAATTTTTGTGTCTCAAGGAAAGTATGCAAGGGAGATACTGGATAAGTTTGACATGGAGGGTTGCAAACCCATGGATACTCCTCTTCCAGGAAACTAGAGGAAAGAGGACGCTACATCTGGAGAGGTAGTGGATGCTACTGTCTATCGATAGTTAGTGGGTTCGCTAATGTATTTAGTGAATACAAGACTGAACATATGCTATGTGGTGAACCAGCTTAGTCAAGCAATGGTTAAGCCTACCAAGCTCTTTTGGAAGGCAGACACGCATGTCCTGAGATACCTTGGGGGCATATCTGAGTATGGATTGTGGTACAAACAGATAGATGAGGTGAAGTTGCATGGCTTCACGGATGCAAATTGGGCAGGCAACCCAACAGATAGAAAGAGAACATCAGGGGGGATCTTCAATATCAGATCTACAACTGTTTCTTGGTACAACAGGAAATAGAGATCCGTGGCACTCAGTTCAGCGGAAGCGAAATACATGGCAACAAGTCAAGCTGCATGTGAGGCTATCTAGATGAGAAAGATCCTGGTTGGTTTGTTTGGTTCTCATTTAGATCCTACATTGATTCATTGTGATAATCAGAGTTGCATTAAACTCTTGATGAATACTGTGTTTCATGATAGATCTAAGCATATAGATATCCGGTATCATCATATCAGAGATTTTGTGCAACAGAAGATTATTTTGCTTCAGTACATTCCTACGGAATATCAGGATGCAGATATTCTGATGAAGGCACTCACCAGGAGCA
This sequence comes from Pinus albicaulis, assembly GCA_034641835.2. Lineage (NCBI taxonomy): Eukaryota > Viridiplantae > Streptophyta > Pinopsida > Pinales > Pinaceae > Pinus > Pinus albicaulis. The sequence continues at coordinate 860,014,666 of CM076581.1, forward strand.
AATTCGAATACCATATAGACAAGATTGGGGTGAAGGATAATCCCTTTCTTGTTGAGAGGGAGTGTTGAGATTCAACAAGATGATGATCCTAGTGAAAATTAAGCACCTACACTAGGATGGAGCCTCAAGCTATTTTTAGGTGGAAGTCTATTTTTAGAATGGATGAGAAAATTCTATTTATAGATGATGTCTATTTATAGATGGTGAGAAAATTCTATTTATAGATGATGGTCTATTTTTAGATGTATGTGTGAGTTCTATTTATAGATGCATGTAAACTATTATTATCCCTTAATAATAGTTGGACAATAAATATTAATCTATTCTCATGGAGCACTTGGAATCAATTAATTGAAGTGGAAAACTAGTTAGCTGAAGGAATTTCGAGTTCAAATGTTGGTTGGTGGGACATGCAAGTGGACTTAGTTGTAATTGAGTGATTCGCAGTTGTAACGGAGCTGGATGTGTAGTTATGTGAGTTGTAAAGTAGTTTACCTCAGTTAAGTGAGTTAAACTCAGTTGTGCTAGTTGTAACTGAAGATACACTAGTGAGAGATCATTGAATTAAATATTAAATTAATTCACATGTAGTGATCTCACATGCAACTAAATATTTACTACTGTTAACTACATGCATGTCACATCCAGTGGAGACCCAGTTGAGAGGTAGGTGAAAGGGACAATTGACTATCAGTTGTACTATATTGGATTGCACTCTTGCAAGCCAAACACACATTGGATATGCTCACGAGGATTGTGCAGTCAAGGAGGGTATGATTGCATCAAATTGGTCTTTGTAATAATCTTGGATTGCGCAGTGGAGGCAAGCTGTTGTGAGGCAGAAATTTGGCTAAGGCATTTGTCAATTTCTGCAAGACAGTGTGAGACGATTGTATATTAAAACATTTGTGTTATGTGTGAATGATCTTTATTCATGTGTTTGCAATTGGTGACCGTGTTTTAAATTTCTGCAAGAATTTTTGTAGAAGCGATTTTGTATCTAACAGTGGCATACAATTGTTAGATCAGGAGAATCCAGGCAATACATAATTGTATTAAAATTTCTACATTTGTGATGTAATCATGAATGGATCTGTTACTTTGCATACGAGCATTTTAAAAATTCCTCTTTAATGTTTTCAATTTAGCTAAAACCACACATTCATATGTGTTCTTTAGGATATCCCATGCTTGCTTGGATGATGCTACACCACTTATACATGGAAATATAGATTCTTCAACAACGCTCCCTATAAGTGAAAGTGCTTTATTATCTTTCTTAATAATTTCCTTTAAATATTTCTTATCATCATCACTTAATGCTTTTAATTCATCATGAGAAGGCATAGTACATCCATTAGTTACAAGTTCCCATAACTATTTAGCGATTAATATAGGTTGCATGTGTTTGCTCCAATAAAAATAATTTGTGCCAATAAATTTAGGAAACACAATAGTGCTTGGCACCATTAGACAAATAAAGAGAAAAATGCAAAAATGAACATAATGTGTCCCACTTCAACCCATGACAAAAACCAATATCCCTGAAATTAACACTAAATCACCAACAAACTTTTTATTATTATTAAATAATAAGTACAAAATGACACAAAAATACACAATTGCAACATATTTCTCCTTAAAAATAAAGTAATCGTGATTAATACTTCTCATCTTCCATTTTCAACTCTTTTAAGAATTTTTTATTAAATGTACAAAATATCTTTTTTAAGGAATTTAAAAATATTCCCCCAACTTTTAAACCCAAATATAAACTTAAATTAAAACCCCATTAATTCTCTCTTATGCTTAATGTTCTCCACTAATTCTCTCTCATCATAATGACCACTAACTCTCTCATACAATATTTAATAATCACTTCTACCTACAATATTTACTTTAATAACTTCCTTATTTGATTTTGATGAATGGTTTACACCTTACATTTATGGGTGATCCACACTTTTAAAAAAAACTGTCCCCCCCCTTTAATCTTTTATTCAACGAATTTTAAAAGGTGATGCATACATTATACATCGACACCAACTAAATTGAGCTAATCGCCACAAGATAAGGAAGAGATTTTGTAATTCACCTTGTCATATGAGGCACCACATCAATTAGATAAAAAAATGCCACGAGAGAAAGAAGCCCAATTAAATAATAATATAATAATAGTTCCACGTGGAGAAATAACACAGGTTATGCAAGATGAATGACTTACGTTATGCTCTACACAGATGAATTTATGAAAGAAACAATGTTATGTTATTTTGTGTTGGTGTGCGTCGCTCACCTACTTGGTGTAGAGCGACTCACACCAACACAAAAAAAAATATAGCAATTTATCCATTGAACAAAGAACATACTTGCCTGAACAACAAACTCACTCATTGAGAAATACAAACTCACCCACGAATCATTTGGCTCTCGCTCATGGTTGTTGTAGAAAAATTCAATTAGGAGTTATTTTTAGTGATATTTTTTGGAAGTTTTTTTAGTGAATTGTTTTGGTTTAATTTCTCTAAAATTCATATGAATTTATTGAACCATAAGTTTGATGAGTAACCCTGCACAATTGAAGTGCCATAAGGGTTTTTCAGGGTGTTGAATTCATATATATAGTCAAAAAACCAGTTTAAATAACACAAATCAAGATTTCACCTCAAATTTTTTTGCCGAATTTTAGCACCGGAAAGTCTAAAAAGTCGCACTAAAGACAACTCCTTTTAATAGTAGCAATTACCTTGGATCTAAGCGTCAATTTTCTCACCAAATTCAATCAATAACAATTTTAGTGGCTCTAATACAAAATGAAGAAAAACACCAACAAAATTACATATTAAAAACATTTAAATATAATGCACACCCAACTCTTTATCTTTATTCATTACCAAAGACATATATTCATACATTAGATGTCTTAGGAATCTCTCTATCACTCCTATTCTCTCATCAATCACTCCAACATTTTCTCCACAAATCACTCTAGATTTCTCTCATTGAAAATAACAACTTATAATAATACTAACAGTTGGATTATGACAAATGAATCATTATTCCAACAACTATAAGTCTAATTGTAAGGGAAATTAATCAAAGCTTATCTTGTTTGATCAATCACAATTAATTCAAATTGAGAGGAATAATGCAAGTAAAAGAAAATGTTGATAATTCTAAATTGTAGAAAACAAAGGATGTTATCAATCTAAGTTTGGAGAAATTAAAGTAACAAGGAAACAGAAACACTCATAACCAAATTCAAAGAAGCACTATCCATTCCCTAATTTCCCTTTTGTTGAACCTTATTTCATGGTGTCATTGATTGGATCATAAACAAAATGCTAAAATGGAAGGTGTTGTGTTGGGATATAAAAATCATTGAACTAAGGTAACTTTTGTAGGAAATTATAGATAGCTAATTAAAGGAACAACCTACCTTTCTAACTGCATTTACTCATCAAAAGGTCTAAACTATTCATGCAAAAAAAAAAAAAACTCATTTAGGAAAGTAAATGCTTTTTCAAACCTACCATTCACTAATTTGTTCTAACAAAGAAGGAATGCTAAAAATAGTTTTTAACTACAAAAGCATGTAAATGAAATGAAATAAGTCCATAAGGGTCCCTATAGCTCCTATGCAAGCACCCTCTCATGTAGGAGCATCCCACTTCCAAGTCAAAATCATATTTTGACTAGACTAGGGGTCTTTCATTTACCAAGGAAGTTGATTCCCCAAGTAAGTGTTTTTGTTTAAATGATTTGTATATCCTATATATTTAAAGATTTCTAGAAAATATGTAATTAAAGAAGAAAAGTGTAGTTAAATCTATTCTTGAGGATAGATATCAAGAATATTTGAGTGGGTTGAAGATATTTAAGGGTAGTTAGATCCATTGAAAGATTTGTAGATCTAAGAATCCTAGATTAGAGGTTCGGGTGAGAATTTTGTGGATATGAACTATATTAGTTTATAATCTCTTATATTTAATAATGTAAATGAGAATTAATGAGAGAATAATGTGGTGTAGACAAAATAGAGAGGATGGCAAAAGGCCGAGGAGGCCATTGGGTATAATCAGGCTAGGTCATTGTAATTTAATTATATATAATGTAGTATCAAAACACTTTGTTCGAGTGTATGAAGTCAAGATATCAAATTTTTGTTTGTTAATTACAATTATGCTATGAATATTAAGTCATTCCACTATCTATATGAAATCATGGGGTTGCAGGCGTATTAAGCTTAGGAGGGATTCTCTCTCTCTCTCTCATTGTTGTAGGATGTGCGAGAGGAACAAGCCCAATAGTGATAGGGCGAGGAGTCCTTTCATTGAATCGTGATAATTGATCAAAAACATGATCAATGATCCTTATGTAAGTGGAGAAAAATAAGAGCTGGGTAGCACGATGGATTCCTGGTGACTTTTCAAAGCCACGAATGCATAAAGAAGTACACATGATAATTTTCGAGGTTAAAAAGGATTAAAGAGAAGCTAATGAGTGAGGGAAATGCTGAAAGAAAATATTCATATCGTAGGAGGTTATAGAGGAATACACAAATAACCAACACTTGAAATATTTTTCTTGGAGAAAAAGTCTGTCAATTGATGGTTCTAGGGTGATAAAATTGAATTTCTGTCAAGAGAAGTCTAACAAGAAACAAAGGTTGGGACCTGACATTTAACAGAGGGAGGTTTGTGGCAGTAGATAGAAATATTTTTCCGTTCCTTGGATCCATCAAGTCCAGGTGTTAAATAAGATAACAAGCGGGCATTACAAAAAGTTGGGATAAATCCTCCCTGGAAGAATTTAGGAATTGGAGTTAAAAAGTGTTGGGCTATCGTAAGGGGGTTCATATGGCGAACGATGAAGTTGAGGGCCCGAGTGGGCCAGATCGAAGGTTTTTATAAGAGTTGTCTATCCAAGCAATGAAATAGCCCGGACGACAGATTTTTGCCGGAATCCTGGCAAATTTTTTTCAAGAAATCAGGTAGTTGGAGTGCTTGGAATCCAGTTTTGATAGTGGAAATGGATTCAACACTACCAAAAACCCTTAGGGCACTCAAAATACTAAAGTTTAACAACTGTAAACATGATTATGATAAAATCTTTGCCGGATTTTTAACAAAACTCTGCCGGATTCTGGGCCAAAACGTTGCCTGGGAAGACTACGACGTTTTTATATGGAAGGTTGTGAGGGAAGCCCAACACTTGAATACATATGGCTGCATTGATGTGTGAGGTATTTGAGGAATAACGCGAAAATAAATTGAAGGGGAAAACCCACCATTGAGTAATTTGATAGAAAGGTCCGAGTTAATACAAACAGGCATATGTTTAAATTTCCTTGCGAGCATGTTAGTGAAGACTCGCGTCCAATGATTTTATAATAAGATTTGTATGTTAACTCTTTTAGTTCCTCCCACTTGTAGATGATACATAGAGGGATTTATCCCCTTATAGGTATGAAGGAAGCACTATGCTAATTAACTTGAGAATTGTGGGTCCGAATTAATTCGAGAATTAAGCAGGCAGATAATTGAGCCTGCATCATCCTCCTCAACGTGTTCAGAGACCTTCAAGAGAGAAATAGTAGATAACTGGGTAATAAAAATGCCTTATTAGACTACTAAAATAAAATACATAAACATTTGATTACTTGATCACAAAGGCCTACATATGCAAAGCAAGAGAATGATAATAGTACTAGCTAACTTTTGAGGCCATGCCTCAAGTTTTTCTTATACAAAATGTAGGGAATGATATCCTTGATAAGAGGATTGATTTTCCTTAAGAATCCCAAAATTAGGGCTTGATTTCTAGAGTGTCTCCCAATCACATAGAAAGGTACTCCCATTAGGTTTAGCTACTTTAAATGGAGAACAAGTGGCCTTGGGTTGATTTCTACTACTAGAGAGAACAATATCCTCAGATTCTCTCCATTTTGTTGGAAAGGAGCATCTTCACAAGATTTGTCAAATCATCACTTTTTCTGCAGAAAAAGGTCAAAAATATTCCAAAGGTAGACTAACTTTTTGAGCAATCCTAATTTACTCAAAATAATCATGCAACTATCATAATGTTTGTCAAGGCAAGGTCAAAACATGCAAAATTGATCAAAATTTCATGAAGGATGGGCCTATAAGATGTCCATTATGTGAGCCCATCATCATCCCCCAACTTGAAATGTTGCACAACCTTGTGCAACCAATTTTCAATTCCATTGATGCTAACTCTCATCTCATTGTTCTTTGAAAAATTTCCTTGCATTCAATGCATTATATTTGGTCAATTTTCCTTGTTAATAGAAAACCGTTGACTCCTTTATCTTTCCACCTTTGGATTCTTTATCCTGGGCGATATTTTCTTAAGGTTTGAAAAGGAATGGAGGGATGAACCTCAACTCAATCCATTTTTTTAAAGTCTTTGTAGTAACCTTTTTACATGGGTGTCCAAGAAATGACATTTCCTAGGGTGATGGGGTAATGAAGGTCTCCAATTTGGACATTGTAAGGTAGGGCTTTCCATCTCCTTTGGCAAGCTCGGTTAGCCTCATTTCATATAACCCTAAAAATCTATTCAAAATGAAATATGGTTGGTTCCAACCTTTGTTTCCAAATAGGAGGTACTTATTGGTTCTCAAATAAAATTTCATTGGTTGCTATGATTTCCCCTAGATTAGGATCTATTAAATTTTCACAATGTTCTATGATGTATCAATTACTTTAGTCCAATTCCAAACTTCAATTAACAATATTTCAAATTACAATTAGTCTTTCCATTCATCAACAATAATTGAATATATAAAAATGTATGCAATGGCAAAGAAGACAATCAACACATCCAAAAGAAACGCAGGATTTGGTCAAAGACCAGGGAAAAACCCCACTAGGGGGAAAACACTTTCTAATTACTCTTCTATTAGATTGTCATAAAATGTTCAATAGAGAATACAATGAGCCCAATACAATAAGATAAAAAATACAACCAAACAACTTCATAAACCAATATACAATGACAGAATATACCAGAGACAACTTGATTCAGACTTCAGACATTTTCAGATAATTTCAGATGATGGTCAATTATGGTCAAACCCATGGATGCTCACACTAGGTAAAATCTCTTCCTACTTGGGCGAAAAGCCTCGCAACTACCCTTATATCTATGGATACCATGCTAGGCTTCCCTACTAAGCCATTGCCACCTACCTGGCTAACCATTTTGCTTCTATGCTTTTGCATTTCCTCATTCAGTAAAGAATTGATCCATTCAATCCCTTACCTTAGATCTGGGTAGGCAAGATATATACTATAGTCAATCGTCTAAAAAGGAACAACACCGGTGTCACCAAAATTGCATGGAAATTTAAAAATAGAGAATAGCTTAATGGAAATTTAAAAACAAAACATAGAAATAACATATGTGGTTTAATAATAGAGCAATTAACAAGAAGTTTGATCTAGAGAATTTTCTAGATCAATTTTTTTTTTAATCTCTATTTATATATCAAAAAATTTCTATCAAATTTGATATATATCAACTGAACTATTATATGACTAGTTCAACTAGAGTAGTTTTGATGCAAACATGCGAATGCTATAATTCAATTAATTCGACTAAATTAGCATTAACAAAAAAATGCACTTACCAATAATTTTCTTAGTAGTAGTTTTGCTGAAACAAGTTCCTCTTCATAATTATATCCGCAGGAAGTACGATACCTTTGTCTTAATTCTAACATATTTGTATATGTATGAATTATATTTGCACGAAGCGAAAGAAACATTGTGTTGGAAGGGGAATACGAAAGGAAGCAAAAGAAGTGTATGTTTACAAAAAGTATAAGCAATCGTGTGGAAGAAGGGTTTTCTCTCAGGAATAAAAGTGTCCTCATAAAATGACAATTGTCTTCCCAATAAAATGAGATATATGATATATGTTTTTGAGATATCTGTTTTGGGGAATCAAGGATGACTATTATTCAAACACCCTTAAAATATGGGGTTTCTCCTCATTAATGTGATTCTCATCAGAAATCCCTAATGCTTGAGTGGCCAAGGAATTTAACACCTGAATTTCTAGGTAGGACGATGATGATAACTTGCATGGAGAGACTGTTCAGTATGAGTATTTTTACGAAATACCTGGTGTGACATGGAATAATCTCTATTTTTAGAGATAAGGAAATCAAGAAAAGGATTGCTTCCATCAAATTCAATTTCCATAGTGAATTAGATGGAATTAGACTCACTATTAATATGTTGCTTGAATAATTCTAACTTGTCACGACCATGGGGCCAAATGATAAAGGTATCATCGAAAAATATTTTCCAAAGTTTATTGGGGGAGTGGATAAGATAACGAGGCCTTGGTTTCAAAGTATTCCATGAAAACATTAGCCACAATGGGGGAGAGACGAGAGACCATTATAACCCCACAATTTTCTTCATAGAATTCATCTTGAAAACTAAAAAATGTGGAATTCAAGAAAATTCTGACTAACTTGGCAGTATCAAGGTCAGTGATGTGGTTAATAACCTCAAGGGCTTCACTAATAGGAATTTTAGTGAAAATGGAAACAATGTAAAAAATAACCAAAATATTATATTGGTCAAACTTAATAGTTTTAATTTCATTAACAAAGGAGGTAGAATATTTGACAAAGGAGTTAGTGAGACCCACAAGAGGTTTGAGCTTATGGGTTAAGTGTTTGGATAGAAGATAAGAGGGCCCTCATATAGTATTAGAAATGGGTCTTACGGGAGCCCCACCCTTATGGATCTTATGGAGGCCATATATTCTAGGATTAAGGGGGTTTCTCTCAATCAAATTCTCATTGATAGGGCCTAGATCATTATTCGATTAGATGGCATCAACAACCTCCCTAGCAATTCTTTAGAGGGGATTCTTATTGATATTTTTATAGCTACCACTATTGATGAGATAATCGAATATTTTTTTATGCAATCAACCTTATCAAGGATGACAACAACACCACCTTTGTTAGCTCTAAGAACAACAATGTCAAGGTTATTATTAAGGGCCTTAAGGGATTGGAATTCCATCCCACTGATGTTGCTCCTAAGAGGTTTTGCCTTCCTATGGATAAAAACAAAATCTTATCTAATAGCTTCCTTAATTTTGTATGGGAAATCCATAATACCAAACTCAATATTACAGATAATATCTTCTAAAAATATTTTTCTAGGGGAAATGGCCAAGTTTAACCCATTTTATAAAAGACTAAGAGTGTGATAATCTAAATGAAAGCTAGAGAGGTTGACCTCCTTTTTTGGGGATAAATAGGTTTTAGTGCAAGGGAGCCTCACCATTATTTAGGGATAAGGGAAAATGAATAGATCTAGGGTAAAGTCCAAAGAAATAGAAGGATTGGGGTAAGACGAATTAGAGACAAGGTCCAAGAAACTTGGAAAATCACATTCTATAGAATAAGGGAGAAAAATGTAGCTTAAGGCCATGTTTGAAGAGAAATTAATGGGGGAAGAACCAATTGATGAATCAAGAAAGAGTGAGTTAGAGCTTGATGCTATGTTAGAATCATCCCATATTCCTCAGTTTGGGATCTTATATGACACATTATAGTCATTATAAAACATGAACATTTATCATGGATTGAGGCATTAAAGGTTTTATATATTGAGTTCATATTTAAAATGGGAAAATAGTCATAGTGGGTTTTATAATTGAGCACCTATTAGTCATAATATAGTGGGGAACATTCCTTTAGTTCACATAAAAACTCTTCTCAAAATGGTAATTGGAATTGTCAATGTTGTGCTTAGGATATGTCATAGGGATTTCAGATATTGAGGATGGTAATGGAATTATATATAATAGTTTGAATAGAGAACCCTTTTCTCAATTGGATTATTCTTTGGTTTGGACTTCAAAATATGGAGCCCCTTAATTTATTTAAGCTTGCAAACACAATTATGGTGGAGTAGGAAGCCAATTTTTCTTCAAAGTCAAGTGTTAGGTCCCTATAACACTAGTGTAGCCCCTTATTTTTATTAGTGTAGCCCCATTATTGTTATTATTGTGCCCATGAAGTCCCCATATTATTATTATTGTGCCCTATAGGTGTAGCCCCATTATTGTTATTATTGTGCCCATGTGGTCCCCATATTGTTATATTGTGACCCCTTAGACTCCTATATATAAAAGGTAGGTTTTTTCACTTGTATCATCCAAGAATTATTCATTTATGTAATGTAAAGGAGGTTCCCCCCTTGAAGAGTATGATTTATAAGTCGTTGGTCTATATTTTATTCTATTTTGTGAGTTGGTTTCATAACATTTGGTATCAGAGCTTGGGATTCTAGGGTTTCGCTGCTGCAAATAGGCCATCTTGGAATTTTCACTATAGATTTTTTTATACGAGGATGCATAAGATGAAGTTTTTACCATGTGGAGCCTAAATCTTGATGAAATTTGTGTAAAAATTTTAGACCTTAGTTCGCAATATTTTCGGAGGTATGATTTGTGGAAGTTAGGGTTTTTGCATGATTCATAATTTCATCTCAAACAGGTGACCGAGGGAAAAAAATCATAAATTTCATTTTAGGAATCAAATTTGAATTATATAAAAAGTGGTCAAATTTTCACAAATTGTAGTTTCCTATGTATCAATTTCAGAGCTGAAATTCGAAACAATGACACGTGGCACACTGTACAAATTCGCTCTACTAAACCTGTCCATAATTAGGTCATTGTGGGAGATCGTGCATAACTTTGTCTTGGAGAATCAAAATTAGGTTTGACCTTTGGAATTTGAAACAAGACTCAGAGGGATACTACAAGACCGAAGTAGACATCTTGAGGTTCCGAAATCATAGAATACTTCAGGTTCAATATTGACCTCCTAAAAATCAAGAATAAGGTGTGTATTTGTTTTTTTTTAATTGCAGAATTTTTTTTTTGAAAACATAGTTTGAAGTGATTCCAAGGGAATATTGAAGCATAGATATAAGTATTGGATTCTAAAAGGTCTACCAAAAAGAATTCCACAACCATTAAGTCCTCAATAAACTCAACTATGACGCATAAATAAGAATTGCAACATGATATATCAAAATTACGGGACCAAGTGCAACAAATTTCGCTCTCACAAAGAGAAACAAAAGATGAAATAAAAGGTGACATGGATGGTTTAAAAGGAGACATGGATGGTTTAAAAGCAGGCATGGAAGCTAAGATGGTGGTTTCAAGGATAACATGGAATCTTAGATCGATGGTATAGAAGTTGTTATCACCAAATTGAGTCCTCCTGGGCTGCTTCAATCGTCAACTTGGAGTAACTCTTTCAAACCACTTGCAACTGGAAATTAGTCTCTCCAGTCTCAGAGGGATCTCTCAATTTATCTAATGATTTGCTCAATTAGGTCTTAAATCAGATGGCTAACTCTGTGAGTATCTTAATGTATTTGATTGCAGGTGGAAAATGGGATATATTTCACTACCATTGGGCTCATGGAGTCACTAAGAAGGAATTAAGTGATAAAATGAATCTACTTGTGGAAGCTGAGGCTTTTAACGTTTCAATGGAAGGACAACACTAACACATAAATATTCAGTAGCTCAATGTTAAAAGGAAATCAGAGCATGTGTGACATGAATTCTGAGTAATACAACCTCAAGATATTGTAAGTAAGATAAAGAGAGACATAAAACATAAGCTCATTGAAATATTCAAGAATATCAGGTGCAACAGAAACAAAGTCTATCTATATTACTAATATCAGAAATTACAATAGTAGCAGTGTCAAGTCACTATCTCCCAACCCTTTCTAACTCTAAAACTATATCATTTATAGAGTGAGGACTCATACAAATGATATTTTACCTTGCTAGCTTCCAATTCCCACCTCAGAGACCTATTTAAAACATGATTCCATCACTTGGAGACTTCCTAGAGATATTTCTGTTTTGCAGAGTTTGAATACAAAAAGGACTCTTCTTTCATTAATAGTTCAAAAAATCAATTTAATAACCCTTAACAATTGCAACCAACTAATTTGTAATATCCCCTTTTTAGGAATATCAAAATTCTATTCCAGAGATTAATTGTAGGGGAATTTACTGGATATGTCACCTTTAAAAAAGGATGAGATCCAGAGGCTACCTAGCCATCTGCAGACTCTGTCTATAAAGCTTGAAATATTCCTCCTTCAAAAACAACTACAGATTTGGAATAAACTGAGTTATTACCAATGTGGAGCTACATAAATATGTCATATACAAACACAAAATCACTTAACCTTCCATAAAATATGCAGCAGAAAAGTTATACAACGTTTTACATGGCAAAAGGTGGGGAAAAGTGGGGATTTAGGCCCTAAAACGTGTGTATTCATAGATATGTGTAAAAATAAGACGGGAAAGTGGTTGGATCTGATATCTAGGGCTGTGAGGGACTCCCATGTCGAATTTCAGAAAAGAAGAAGAAGAAGAAGAAGAAGAAGAAGAAGTTTTGCTAAGTTAAACGACTCCTCCTTTCCTAACTAGACTAGAAAACCCTGATTTCCCAAGACTAGAATTATGCAGAAATTTACTGAAGCATGTGAGCGTGATTTTATGAAGGGTATGAATGAAATAAGGTCTAAATATTGAAAAATAATATTAGGGGTGTTACACAGTAATATGTCCCCGTCCTTACCATTCCCCATCCCGCACAATGGAGGACCCATTCTGTGACCTGTGAACATTGTCATGCCTTGAAATCATCATCAATGCATCCCTCTGAACATGAGCTTCATTTGCCCTTGAGACATCTCCTTGCAAAAGTCATGAAAAACAGCCCTTTTG